>OMMV01109127.1:6654-18953 GCA_900302635.1 Chatrabus melanurus
AGAGTCAATCATTTCCAGAACAAAGCAATCCCTACTGTCCACTAGATGTCATCATCACAGTGCTTTTGAGCATTTCAAAGCACTGAATCTTCTTCGGAAGCTTCTGCTTCATTCAGTGTTTCAAGTCTTTCAACATGAATAGCCATTGCACAAAGGTATTTTTCATTTAGTTTTTGAATATTTTGAAATACCCACTGTCTACTACAGGCCACCATCACAGTGTTTTGAGCATTTCA
This sequence comes from Chatrabus melanurus, assembly GCA_900302635.1. Lineage (NCBI taxonomy): Eukaryota > Metazoa > Chordata > Actinopteri > Batrachoidiformes > Batrachoididae > Chatrabus > Chatrabus melanurus. The sequence continues at coordinate 6,891 of OMMV01109127.1, forward strand.
AAGCACTGAATCTTTATCGTGAGCAGCTGCATTATTAAGTGTTTCAAGTGTTTTGACAACAAGAATCGCCGCATGAAGCAATTGTTCCATTTCGTTTTTTAGCATTTCGAAACACTTAATCTTTTTTCTGAAGCAATTGTTTTATTCAGGTTTTTTTTGTTTTGTTTTGTTTGTTTGTTTGTTTTTAGCATTTCAAAAGACGTGAGCCAACTAATCCCCACCTGTTGAAAAGCCAAACACTAGGGGAGTGAAAAGGTTCAGTCAAAACAGCACTAATCTCATGTAAAGATGAACCCTGTCTGTTTTGGCTGTATATAATCTACATCCTATTCCCGTAATTATCTATGTCCTGAAAGTGTAGTGAGTTAATATTGACCCAGCTCACTTCAGCGTGTCGTTGTTGTCAGACAACAATGAGGCTCGCCTCCTCACAAAACGAGCGCTCGGGCTTTCTGAGGTAACTTGATTACTGCACTTTGCTTTCTGTTTAAACCCTGGATGTCACCGAGCCAGTTTGTTGGCTGTTAATGTGCTGAAACCAGACAACTTGGAACAAAAAACAGAAAGAAGCCGTCACTGACTTCTCATTTTGCATGCATTTTCTCAGTGCTCCAGGCGTGAAAAGATTCATTGTGTTTTCTGAAATGCACTTCCACATTTTTATTTTGCATATTTGACTGCACATAGTGCATCAACAGTAAATCCTATTATTTACTGTGTTTCATCTGAGCTATGATCAGATGGCATCGGCTTTTATTTGGCCGGAGTTCTTGACAACTTCAGACTTTAATTTTGCAGCATTTTTACACAGCTTGAGGTTAAAAAGCAATGTGACGAACTTTATTTGTATGCCAGGTTGTCTTAAGTAAGCAGCATGTGAGTAGGCAGTGCTACTGTGAAACAAACTCACTACATCTTCACATTTTGTTCGCTACTATTTTCTGCTTTGCTCTTACTTGTGTCCTACTGAATACTTTTAACCTCAGAGCATGACGTATATATTTTATATAAACCTTTCAAGCTTTCTGCGGCCAGAGTGTTCTCAGCACTTACACACTCCAGGCAACTCAAAATTTGCATACATGCTGCTTACACGACCCCATTGAACGTGCATATACCCAGACTGCAAAAGCTTAGACGCTTCAAGCCCCGCAGAATTTCGCCATTTTGACCCTCTTTTAGCTACAGCTCCCTCATAATTGTTGACAGACAGAACAAATGATACCTATTTGACCATTCACCAACGTTATAGCGCTTCATTCCCTGTACTTTTGTCATAATCAGCCTTTTTCTAGCTGGTTTGAACCCAAATTGTGGAGAATGCATGGCATCCATTTTGGGAAAAGTGAGGCTCTGAGGTCATGTGGTTTTGTTTACATTTGGTTGTCAAAGTGAATTCCCCAGAAACCACGTGAATTTGACAGAGGACAACACAACAGGTACTAGTTTTACTGTTGGGCCTCAAACGAAGAAGAGAAGGGAGAAATAACACAAGAAATCATTGGGGGCGGAGGGGGGGGGCAAAGAGTCATGGATCATTCTGTACTTTACATCCAGGGAGTTTTCCCTTACCACTGTTGCCAATGTGCTTGCTCAGGTAAGGTTAGACCTTACCCTTGTGAAGCACCTTGGGGTGACTATGTTGTGATTTGGTGCTATATAAAATAAATAAATTGAATTGAATTGAATCCTGAGACAGGACATTCACAGTCCTGAGCCTTTGGTGATCCAAGGTAAGATTTTTATTTTTATTTTTATGATTTCTCTATCCTGAAAAGAAATTTCCTCTTGCACACAGCTTTGCTTTGGCAATTTTTTTTCTTTTCTGAAAGAATAGGCTGATGACATGGTACTTTCACTGCTAAAATGTTTTTTAAAAATTCACTGAAAACATTGGCTGATGGCATGTTACTTTCACTGCTAATTTTCTATTGGTATTTTAGGGCATTTAAGCTCACGCAGTGACGGGTAGTCAACACGCTAGTATATATACATATGACCACAGGAAGGCAAAACCTGATAAGTAAATAGGACAAAATCAGTTATGGTATAACCAGGCAAATTTTTCCTGCAGTGCACAACCTGCTATGTCATAAGCTGATTTTTTTTTTTTTTAATCTTGATTGGGTTTCAAATTTTTCCAAACATACGAATCCATTTGCCTTTTGCATTACGTTGCCATGTTCTGAAAGAGACAAGTGTGATTCTGTGCCTTCTTTACATTATGGTAAGTTGATCTTTTCAGGGCAGCACTTTTGCTGAACTGTTAGTGAAATACAGCAAGGGGTCATTTCCTCAGGGCCAAAGGTCATCCGAGTATTTCCATTTCATTTTCCGAAAAACAAAAATGTTTAAACGGCTCATGTAAACTTGGGGTCTCTGAGCAATTTGAGCACAAACTCTGCTCTCCAGCCTCAGCGGTCACTAAGATATAGCGAGGGCTGATTTTATTGAGGACAAAGGTCAAAACAGACATTTCCATTTCATTTTCAGGAAATCGTTAAGTAATTTAAGACCAAAACCTGCTCTCTAGTCTGGTTATTGAAATCTGAGTAGTCATGTGTGTTGTTTTTGACCAGTTTCTAACAAAGTGTTCTATTAACACCTATAGAAAGTTGTATCTTGCAGAAACCAAAGTTAAGATCATGCAAGCAGCAAGTCCTGAGATATATTATAATGTCCACTGAAACACCATTGTATACAAACACTTATAAATATATTTTTTTGAAAACCATTACAAACTAAATATGTTGTTGTGCCTACCCTTTACCTATAAAGCTAAATTCTTTTTGGTGAACTATCCTTTTGCTTTACAATAACATCATGTTGAGTAATCCGGTTGTTATTATTAATCTGAAAATAAAAAGGTATGTTACTTTTCATTAATATGTTATATTTTTAATAAAATAGACATAATTTTACATCATATTTTTCTTTTAATTTAACATTTTGACATTTCAAAGTCAGTGTTTTATTGACCTGCTAATGAATAAAAAAACATTTTTAAAACTACATTTCTAGAGAAGCATTGGGGTGCATCACATTTTTACACATTTCTGTATAATGCAATATTGCATTATGCCGTCGCCAGTCAAATTTTTGTTTCCCTTAATATTTTTGCTTCTTTGGCAACAGGGATTCCTGCTCCCTTGTCTTCTCTTGTGCTAAGCAATATGTATGATCCTCCATTTCACAAAAAGCCTGTGCTAGCAACCAGTGGATAGTGTGTAGGGGTGCAACTACTGATTCCTCTTCTTTTTTTTTTCAGTCTTCCGGCAGTGCTGCAACATGTGAACGGTGGAGTAAAGGATGTCCCTTTTGAGCTACTGTATCAATGTGTATAACATGCCGGCCTCCATAAGGGGGCCAGCTGCCATGTAGATATGAACATCTCATTCTAAGCTTATGAAAACACTCATTTGAACAAATGGTTATGAATGCTATATTCCATTTCTACTAATACACACCCCTAAATCTTACACACTGTAGCTTTAAAATAATAATTAGTTTGCATATGTGCACACGGTTAAAGCTCAGTCTGCTGATCAAAGTCACCCCCCACCCCACCCCGGTCTGAAAATACTGGCTACGCCCCTGAATACTGGAAGTAAAACAAACAAAACATCAAGAGAATAGAGGTTCTTCATAAATACTCAAATGTAACACACACATGGAAAAAAACAGGCAGATAACTGAATATTATGGCATCCACACAGTGATGATGATACTTGTTTTGGTCAATATACACCAATACGAGAACCTACACACACACACACACACACACACACACACACAAAGAACTTCCTCAGTTAGCGCCTCATCTTTGCACTGTCAGACAAACAAACAAACAAACAAAAAACTGTCTGGTGTGAAATGCAGCAGCAGAACTATGGCACCTGGGTGCCTGGCGCTCACCTGTTAGGACGAACAGAAAGGAGCAGATGTAGGCTGCTATCCTCCCTGTGGCCTCCATGACATCTTATCCTCTGAAGATGTGCGAGGACGTCTGACAGGCACGCACGGAGTGAAGGATGATAGGAAGGAGGAGAGGAGTGAAGGAGGAGGAGAGAAATGTGACTGGTTGTGGTGACAACATTTGCCAGGGAAATAAGAGGAACTCAAAGGCCCCTCCCATGTGACAGCAGGAGGAAGAGGTCCACCTGGCCGGGAGACAGCGCGGTGCGGTCCTCACAAAGTGTTGCCTCAGGCCGAGTGTTTGAAACCGAGATGTAAGAGTGTGGAAGGATAACTGAGAATAGACTGTTTCTTCACATTATAAGACAGCAGCTGTGAGCTTTAGTCCCTCAGGCTGTGAGAGGAAGAAAAAAGGCTGAAACAGGCATCATTCTGACTCAGACGTACATGTCAGTGACCTTTCAGACCCCTGCAGTATATCAGCTATGTCTCAGTCTGACAGTATATGTTGAAGACGTTATTATTTCACAGCCCTCAAGGAGATTCTCTGCCAGAAACCTCAATTGTTATAGTAAAACGGAAAACTATTGGGTCTAATATTTAGTTTATATTCATTTTAGTTGCTTCAGTTATCTTGTATTTTTATTGTTTTTGGTTATAAACACTTCAAACCCATTAATTATTAATAATTCATAATAAGTATAATATGAATTACTAATGTAAGATTAATAATATAATATTAAGAAATAATTAATATTAAAGCCTCTGTGCAAAAATACTCCACAGACACAGACATATTGAAAGGTGACAGCCTTTAAATATGAAATTCGTAATTTGATGTGGATGCACATTTGTGAACGGTCCAGCAGGTGCCAGTGTTCAGCATGTCTTCCTTTCGATCCAGACTCAGTGTTTTGAAACATGGGTTTTGCACAGGTCTCAAAATGTTGCGAAACAGTGTTTCTAAAATGCCATCAGTAATTTCCAGCAGCGACAAATAGTTTTGGTATCATCCCCAGCCACACATTCTATCTATTCTTTATTTCAAGTTTTACTTTCCCATTCTGCTGTATATTTTGTTTCGCATTTGCCCACATAGCGGGCATCGTGTTTCTCCCAGCGGTTGCCAGCTTAACTTGTTAGCTGATGGTTACGTGAATTTGGGCACCGCAACCAGCAGGTTTTGCTTCTAGAAAGGTGAGATACCTGATTTAAGTGTCTTGATTTCACATTTTTGACACACACACACACACACACGCAAAAACTTACCACCAATGTTTGTAGAGTTGAAGAGAATAGCTGAGAAGGTTTATGGAAGGCCCTTTGGGACTTTCTTTATCCTATCCATAAGGAAATGCTTTGGCCTGTGATAATGATTATGCATAAGGCAACATAAGTATAAGAATGGCACCTAGATATAAAATTTTAAAATCTGAATATTATCTAACTAGTTCACATCTAAAACTTTAAATCAAAACACTTAAATCAGGTTCCTAACCTTTCCAGAAGGAAAGATATGCTAAAAAACAACAATAAAAATAACAAAAACTGAAATGGTGGCCATTTTGGACGCCATCTTGGATTTTGAAAAAAACCACAAGGGTGGATTTTCAGGGACTTTTATTATGTGATTTTACACGTTTTTCTGGACCTATACTGAAAATTTCAGCTTGTTCCACAAAGTTTCCATTATTTGGCCATTTTTGAGCTAATGCTCCTGGACTAGTAAGTTGATGTACGTAGTGGAGCAGAGCGGCGGCCATTTTAGCAGGCAAGCCGGACCGTGCTGTGACGTCATAGCATTCGCTCTGTGTGTGCTAAACTCATGGATCTTTCTCTGTCACTTATCTTTATCTCTTAATTTTCATTGTTGCACTTCGATTTGCAAAACAACAAAACCGCAGTGTAATTAAAGGCTGTAAATTTATCAGTGTGGTTCAGTCCTTTTTTGTTTTCTGGAAGTCTGCTGAACTTCAGAGAAGAACCTGATTCAGCTGAACCCTGTTTCTAATAGTACACTGTGTTTTGTGTCTGAATAAACCAATATATCAGTCACTTTATTATATTATATACTTACACACACACAAATTGTAATCTGTACCACAAAATAACAACACAAGGACACATGAATAAGACAATCACAGGGCAGCACTTATTCAATATCATGCATGTCGGACTCTCATCAGAAACGCATCATGTGAGGCAAATGAAATTGGAGATGTTGAAGTAATGAAAGAACAAACACAATATGTAATGCATATCAACCACGACTCTAGGTCTGTAAACGTAACCAAGTTGGCATGAATAGACTAATCCATACATAAAGATGTAGAATTTCTCTAGATTTACCCCCCCCCTTGAATGAATGCATTAATTATCTGTTAGTAATGGTGGATACCCAGTGCAGCGTGGTTGCCTAGCGGTTAGTGCGACCGCTTTCAATGCCCGGTTTGAACCCCACCCCTGCCCATTCTCCATGTAATGTGGAGTTGCGTCAGGAAGGGCATCCAGTGTAAAACATGTGCCAAATCTACATGCAGATCCATGTGGGATCTGCTGTGGCGACCCTGAGTAGAAATTGAGAGAAGCCAAAAGTAGATTATTTAGTAATGGTGGATACCCGAGTGTGAGACTTCTTAGACATTTGTGATTGCTTCGCCTCTGACAGTCCAGGTTTGTAGATGATAGGTCCCTGGATTCGATGGTGTAACGGTTTGAGAATAGTTTAATTAAAAAACACTGAACTCATATACCTACGTAGATGATGGTCTGTACTTTTGCATGACGTGAATGCCCACTGGTGGCGATTGTGTTGTACATCTTCTGGACAATAAAATTAATTGTTTTTAAGGGTGAAGTTAAGTTAATGTATACGTTACCTATAACCTGTGGTATGTAGTGTTTCCAGGTAACTGATAATATACGGAGCTACAGGTAGCAAAACGTATAAGGAGGTACTTGACACTGAAGCTTACACCTAATGAATGATAGACAAATATTCTGAAAATCTATATAACATTATGTAACTACATGTAGAGTGAAACCCTATGAAATACCCTCTGGTGGTGATTGTGGGAATTAATGTACATAATCAAGGTATTCCACATATTCCGGATGATAAAATAAGTGTTATGAACTAATGGTGACAAGGAACAAAAAGTGAATAAGGTTTTTTCGCCATGACTTCATTGAATTGTTTGCTAACCAAAATTTAGTTGATTTTGCACAAGAAAGTTAATGCAATGTCTTAAAATGTCCATGGCAAATTCACTGGCTTCTTGGCAAAAATATGTTCTCACTTTTTGTCCCTTGCCACCCCAATTTACGGTACATAATGCCCCTTTTGTTGGCCTGTGGCGGACAATGTGAAAGTTTTTCGCAGACATGCATAGATACATACATACATAATATCCTTTTTTGTTTAATTTGATATTGCAACATATGAGTTACAAAGATCCAGACAACAACAGACATAAAGTAGTCACATGTCAAACACCATGCCCCTCAGTGACTTGTACATTTTTATTATTATTATTCTTGGTCATCCCTTAAAAGGATGTGGTGAACCTTGGGATTGAACTGCAGAGTGAATGAATCACGACTTTGTATGCTTTATCAATGAGTGCTTTGTTTGCTGATGGCACCATTAAAGAAACTGATTATTTTCTCTGGTGCAAGGACTCCATCATGGGATTCACATTTAGTGACAAAGCAAGACAGAAATAGAATTATTTTATAGTATATTTGACCTAAAATCATCGTTTTTTAATTGTACTGTATTGCAAACTATTTTTAATATTGATAGATTTGAAATTGTAGATATAAAATAAATGCAGCTCACATAGTTGTAATTAAAAAACCTCACTAAGATAAAAAATAAAATTACTCAGTAAAGGTTAACCTTGCTTTCTGATTTCTGATTGCTTTTTGCAGGTTTTCTCTGCACAACCTGCAAGTTTCTTCCTCACCTTTAGATGGGGTCAGTGCATCATCAACCAACCGATGTCTGTCAGCATAAACAGTGCAGTGAATGAGGTCACACAGGTTGAAATTCAACTTGTTAGCAGCACCCAACAGTTTGTGTTGACATGCTCTGACATGGCACAGCTCTGTGACATGCTCTGACTACAAATCCTGTTGTCAATAGACCTTTACTGTGCTAATGGAAAGGTGTCATATTCTGCACATTTTCAGCGAGTTAACAGAGATAACCAGGTGTCTTAAAAACAGATATTGAAGTTTGGAGCCAAAAATAGCCCATCAACACTGAGGCAATGCATTTTATTTAAAGCAACAGTGTGCAGGATTTAGGGATGTTTATCAGCAGAAATGGAAGACAGCATTAATAACCATCTGTTTAATAGTGTATAAATTACCTGCAACAATGAATCAATTTGTTTTCACAAACTTAGAACAAACCCTTCATATCTACTTGGGAGCGGCCCCCCCTCTTGGAGGCCGGCATGTTAATACAGTAATCCCAAAAGGTACATACGTACTCCACCTTTCGCATTTTGCAGTGCGGCAGTAAGACTAAAGGAAAAAAAAGGAAGAGGAATTATGTAGCTAGCTAGCTAGCTAGATAGTGTGACTAGTCAATATTCCAAAGGCCCATTGGTCCGAAGGGCCATTGGTCCGAAAATCTATTGAATTGAGTAACAATTTGAGTCAAAATAGGGCTATTTTTTGCTTATTAGGGTAGGCCCCTTAAAAGTAACTGACTAACTAACCGTAACCCCTAACTAACCCTAACCCTAATTTTCAGACCAATGGACCTTCGGACCAATGGACCTTCGGAACATGGACGTCATTCCCAAGCCCCCCTAACAATAATTATAGTAGTAATAATTTGGATTTTTTTTTTTTTTTTTTTTTTTTTTTCATTGCAGGCATGCACTTAACACAAAAAGCAGGACTACGAGTTGAAATAAATAACTACTGAATAATGACTAAACTAATTAAGGAATGCACCACACCATTATGTTAATGTTCAATATATAGATCGTCTTCAGACACACAGAGAAATATCAGTGGAAGGCAGAAATAGCTTTATTTGGAAAGACAGCATGAAAGAAGAAAGAGGTGAGTTATGAAACTATACATTTTTAGATATTATATACCACATTTAAATTTTTTTTAAATGCATTGATGGATACGTTTTCTAACATCCTTTCCATGAACTCACCCCAACATGTAAACTTTTAAATAATACCAACTCATAAACTCATTTAGACTGTTATTTAAAAAAAAGAAGACATCCTGAAGACTCAGGAGAGGAAAGTCAGGGGGTCTTCCAAAGAAGGCAGGGAAAGAAAAGAGAGTTAGCCAGATAACAGGTCCTGATAAATGCTCTACAACTAATAATTAATTAATTAATTACACCTTTTAAGGTGTGATGAAAAATTTTTGGCGAGCATTACCAACAGCCCTGGGGGCTGAGCCCCCCCCTGTCATTCAATCCTAGTGACGTCCCTACTTCGGAATAATAACACGTCCCCGCTAGATAGATAGATAGATAATTTCTTCTTGTTCCATGCATTTTTTAATTAATTGCATAAAATGTAAAAAATGAAAGAAAAAAACTATTTTACAATGTTAACAAAATATGTTTTTTTCTGGATCTCCATCTATATCTGGATCTCCCCCATAATCTAAAGACCTCTTTCCTACCGAAGCACCACCTTTTTCAGAATTTTATTGAAATCCATTGATAACTTTCTGAGATATCCTGCTGACAAATAGATCATTGCTGATCGAAAATCAATATCTCCTTGGCAGAGTTAATAATTACCAAGACTGTTTCAAAGCAGTCATTGTCAAATATTCAGTGTTTGGTGATAACACTGTGGTTGTTGAGCTATGACAACATCCTGATGTTGTCCAGCCAGTGACTGAAGTTGTTTCAGTTCACTTATAGTACTGTCAGCTGATTGAATGGTTTCAGCTGCAAAACCCGGCCAGCGGTTCCAATCCAAAACCCTGTGACCACATACTTCCACTCTCATTATTTTTGATTTAAACTATCAATCTGGCATCGGAGTGTATTTTACTGTGCACACTAATAAAAGACTCAAAATAAAATCAATATGATGTGGTTTAGTCTGGTGCTGCACAGCCTATATCGCTCAGGCCCTCCTGCTGTGCTTAAATGTGTCACATTTTCCATTTTCGGCCCTCCGGTGCACGTCTGTTGGCGCGTTTCACTTCGACTATACGTCTCTGGATGGCCTTCTGCAGTCTCCTCCCCATCCTCACCACCCTCTGTTTTATCCTTCCTCCCTTCTCCTCCTCTTTCCTTGCTCGTCCTCTCCGGCAGCCTTGGCCTGCAGCTGCGTGCACTCAGAGCAGACACAGCACAGCAAGCCCACATCAAGGCTGCGATGCTGGCGCACGAGCGCGCGTATATGTGGGTGTGCGTCTGCAGCAGCCATTACAGCGGGCCCACATAGGGAGGGCGTCATCAACTCCTCTCTCGCTTCACTCACATGTGAGCCGCGGTCAAAGGTCACTGCGACTGTTTCGTCGTCTCGAAATGTTCCTCGCTTTTTACCGGAGCAGATGTTGAACTTCTGTGTGTTTTATCTCTAACTCATGCAAAACTCACACTCAGTCCTGCCAGCTATTCATGTCATGTTGAAGAATAGCTCAAGGAAAGAAGGAAAAAAAAAAAAGCCCACACACACGCAATCGTTTAGTGTGTGACCAAAATGAGAAGTGGTCCGAACACAATTGTGCGTTTGATGCTGCTCAGAAGAGAATATCATGCCTTGGATAACAGCTCCAAATTCCTTTATTCTTCACAAAATTTTAACCTATATGAGAAAACAAAGATGCGAGGAGAGGTAAAGTGATGCAGAAAAGTAGGGAAGGAAAGGGGCGTGGCCAGTAAATGATTTGATTGGATGGTGAAACTGCATTCAGAAGCAATTTATAACAGTGGGAAACAGTGGACACGTGTGCTGCCCTGACACAGGAGTGTGCACATGTATGCATATATTTCCCACCTGCCTGCATTTATTTATTTATTTATTTATTGTCCTGCTGAGCCCTTGTCTGCCTCCTTGGATCTTTCTTTCTTGACAAAGTAGCACTACTTGACCCAGGGTCAACGTCAATTCAATTGAATTCAATTCAGTTTATTTATATAGCGCCACATCACAATATAGTCACCCCAAGGCGCTTCACAAGGGTAAGGTGTAACCTTACCCACCCTCTGAGCAAGCACAATGGCAACAGTGGTGAGGAAAATCTCCCTGGATGTTTTATGAGTATAGGAAGAAACCTCAAGCAGACCAGACTCAGAGGCGTGACCATCTGCTATGGCCATACTACCAATGACAACAGATGAATAAGAAAAAGCACAACAGTAAAATTGTCAAACAGGCACAGACAGGTCAACTTCAACGTCCATGAGCCCACGTGACCCAGTGATCACCGTCAACCAATCCGGATAACCATGTGGTAGGATCAAGAACCCGCGAAGTGGAACGCTGCCAGGACACTGCCGAGGGGGTCCACACTCAGACAGTTGGGGGCAACCTGCAGTCCATCTTCAGCCACATCATCAGCAGCAGCACCTCATCAGCACCTCAGGCAAAGGGCAGGGCAGAGACACATCAGCTGGAATGACCAACACACACAAGTAACATTTTAGAACAACAGAATAGCGGACAGGAAGCTACCTCAGCCACATGGGGTGTACAGCCAATACATTCTGAGTGCCGGTCCCAAGCCCGGATAAATGAGTTGGGTTGCGTCAGGAAGGGCATCCGGCGTAAAAGTTGCCAAACCAAACATGCAAATCACAAATCGAATTTCCATACCGGATCGGTCGAGGCCCGGGTTAACAACGACCGCCACCGGTGCTGTTGTCTGACAGGGTGCCGGCAGAAATTGGGCTACTGTTGGGTGAAGAAGAAGAAGAGGTCGAAAACATGTCCGAAGGCAGCGGGAGAGGAGAAAATTTAGAAGTGTGGAAGTAAGAGTTGGGACTTTGAATGTTGGCAGCATGACTGGTAAAGGGAGAGAGTTAGCTGATACGATGGAGAGGAGAAAGGTAGATATACTGTGTGTACAAGAAACCAAGTGGAGATGTGGAGAGAGTAAATCAGGAAGTGCAATGGATTAGTAAGCTATGAAGAGAGGACA
>OMMV01109222.1:0-10209 GCA_900302635.1 Chatrabus melanurus
CCATGTGATATACCTCTTCATTAGGAAATGTATTTTTTTAAAATTTATTTATTTTTAAAATTTGTTTCTGATTTTTTCCCTTTTTCTCCCAATTTAGTATCCAATTGAACCCTCCCTAGTTTTAACTCAATGAGCAACCGCTCTAACATGGACTCACCGTCCTGCCCCCACCCTCCGGAGGCCAGGATGTCTTTTCGACAACGGGCACGGCTTGAAGAAGGCGTGCCCGCCCAGCCCCGTACCACTGCTCCGGGACATTTTTACCGACGGCTCGTCCTGCCGAGTCCCTCCCTCGGAGCGGCGGGGCCAATTGCTGCCGCTCCCATTGCGCCGGCCATACTCGGCTTCTGACAAGACCGGGAATCGAACCCCCCGGTCCTCGGGGGCAGCTGCGCCAAGCCAAAGCTTGACGCTTAGACCGCTGCGCCACCGCGGCGCCCTACGGGTTGTGCAGTTTAACTGACATACGGCCCAGAGATCTGGCGCAGGCCTTACGCATGTGGGCCGGATATGGACCAGTAGTGAGTCCGATCATTTTCCTGTCTGGGGAAGGGGCTTTAATCGCTGTCTAACCTGCACATCTGAGCCAAAGATTCATGGAAACGTGGCACAGAACTGGCAACAGAATAGACCTCACTGTGAAAATATGGTTTGAACTGAAAGACAAATGTTATTTATTTGGATTATTTTCTGTACAAAATCGCCCTGCACTGTAGGGATGTCAATTATAAAAGAGCCACAGTGACACCAAAGGGTTTTCTTAGCTTGTTTAATTTTGTTGAAACAGTGATACCATTCTTATGCTTTTTTTGGAAACACAACAAGCGTGTACTGGCCACCAACTTGCACAAATGATCATGTAACATTTGCACATTGTTCCCGATGAAATTAGACAAGTCATAGCTCTGTAAGTTTGTTCAATAACTAAAATATAATATAATATTTTGCATTGCTCTTTTACACTCTGTTGTTCTTGTGTCACAGACGCTACAGTTACTGGGGAGGCTGATGTGGCCTTCACTTTCGTAGCCCAGGTGGTCCTCCTTGGAACATGCCCATATCCCACAATGCCCCTGCTGGCAGACTGGCTCCTGCGCCACTCAGTGGTCATGTGTTTGCTGCTGCATAGCCTGGTGTTAATGACGTTCTGCTTCCACAACGCTGCCACCAGTTGCTCCAAGAGCTGCTACTGCTCTGAGAGCGAAGGCGATGGCAAGACGGTGCGCTGCAGCAACCTGCAGCTCACCGAGATCCCCCAGGACATCCCGAACGACACGAGACATGCCTACCTGGACTTCAACCTTTTCACTACAGTTCCAGCCAACGCTTTTGCAGGTTTGCCGTACTTGGTTGAACTGGATCTATCGCACAATGAGTTAAGCCAGCTAGAACCAGGGGCGTTTAGAGGCTTGGGTTCCTCGCTAAAGTTCCTAGACCTTTCTTCTAACAAATTAGTAAACTTCAACCCTGAGGCTTTTGAAGGCTTGCGGGGTCGCGCCAACCTAACAAACAATCTGTGGCACTGTGACTGCAACTTACAAATGGCAATGCCCCGTGTGGACCTGGAGCCCGCGTCACTGGCAGGCATTGTGTGCCAGACTTCAGATCCGAAGGAAATAGGCGTTGAAGGTCTTGCTTTTCTGTTGACACCAGACATAGATCTATGTGTGGTAATGAAGAGGACTACAGATGTGGCCATGTTGGTCGTCATGTTTGGCTGGTTCACCATGGTAATCTCGTACCTGGTGTATTATGTTCGGGCTAATCAGGAGGATGCCCGCAGACACCTGGAATATCTGAAGTCATTGCCCAGTAAGGGCAAATTGGAGGAAACTTCTACCATTAGCACTGTGGTATAACCCTGGTAAATCTTCACGTGGGACCTGATGGTGTAACCGGGATGGAACTAAAACCTGCACGGACTCCATCATCACTCTCAGACACTTGTGTCTAACTGTTGTCATGGAGCCAAGGTGGGCAACGAGACATATGCCTACACAAGAAAACCAACTATGCCCAGATGAATAATTCATCCATCAGAGGCCCATTACGAGTTTATGCTGGCTGGGTTGAGGGTCTCCTCTGCTCACTAAAGGAGTAAAAGCAACGGCATGTTTTCAGTGAACTCCAAATATGGGATATAAATGGGATTTATCCAGTGGTCCATGCTCCTACATGCTACTCTTTTACATGCACACTATTCAGGTGGCAATAAGGACAATATGTGGGATGTTGACAGAAATGTTAGGAACTCTTGTAGAAATCATCCCTAAGGTATTCATTCACTATATTAACAGTAAAACAATGTTTTACACTGAAATTGTTGTGGGCTTCTTTTATTATATTTGATATGCAGTATTAACACTGTCATATGTGAATTAAGTGATATTTTTGTTCAAAATATTGCATCATACCGTACCATCCATATTATTGTAATTACAAAATATAGATGATTATAGATGATTAAGGAATATTTAATTCTATAAAGACAAAAAAAAAGCTGTTTTTCCGTGCGGGGGAAAGCTTGTAAAACCTCTATAACAGTGTGTAAACGCTGATTTTATGATTCATTCTTTTTTTTTTCTCAGTTGAAAGAAATGTAATGTAACCAACTGCATACTCTTCTCCCGAAGCAGCACGCAGAAAAACAGAACTTAGCACCACCAAGGCTCAACACTCTGTTCGCAGGATACAGTAGAGCTTTGTGACATTATAAGGCTAGTTCTTAAAAATGGTCTATTGTGCAATTTTACAGAAAGTGGCAAAAGTAAAATTTTGGAGGCAGATCCAGATCTGTTCAAGGACCAGCTCTCCACAAAATTATAGCAGACAGAAAATTACAATACATACATAACATCATCCCGCCCCCATTGGTTGGTGGAAGTAATATGCTGTATTAAAGGGGTGGTATTGTGCAAAATTATTTTTTTCTCCTGTGGTTTACAATTGTAATGTTGGGATTTCATGTGAAACATCCTCAAAATTCCACAGTTCTATGTCTCCACATAGAGAAACTACTCTGCCATAAGCAAACTTTAGGTATGAAACAGCTCGTTTTAGGGCTCTGTGACATATGTAACAAAATCCATGTATTTTCTTGCAACAAGGCCACATGTGACATTTGACATGCACACAGTGTGTGCATCCAGGGAGTTTTTCCTTACCGCTGTTGCCATTGTGCTTGCTCAGGGGGTGGGTAAGGTTAGACCTTACCCTTGTGAAGCGCCTTGGGGCAACTATGTTGTGATTTGGCGCTATATAAATAAATTGAATTGAATTGAATTGAATTGAGTGAAACAATAGGTGTGTTTCCATTACCCTCTAAATTACGGAATTTTGAGCAGTGAATTGAAAATACGCTTAATGGAAACACATGTATTTAAAAAAAGCTCAAATATTGCAAAAAAATATTTTTTTCGCTGGCATGAGGTGGTTTTTCAGGTGATTCAAAAAAAACATATTTTGCAAAACTGCAATGGAAACACTTTTTCTGCAATTATAGGTCACATGACGTACAGAAAGAGTCACATTACATTCTAAAATATATGGCGTGGTACGTGTGGACGGAGGAAGAGACGGAGAGCTTGTTAAACCTTATAAGCTCACCAAAGTTGCAAATACATATGATTTGAATGCACGTTAAGCTGATTTCAGCAGATGATGGTCAGTTATTCTCAGGAGGAGCTGCTGTATTGACACTGCAGACCTCCACGCTGCAGAGTATATAACAGTAAGCACCTGCTAGCTGTGCTTCATAATGCACTCCTACACGCTGCATAAAGAGCCTCATGCTTCACAGTGCATTTTGGGGTTTGTTCAGTTTAGCCTGCCATGCATTGCCCACATGACAACAGAAACATGCTTCATTTAACATGCATATAGGTTCAAATGGAATCTTTTAATATTCTGGTACGAAATATAAAAGGGATCTTTCCTGATCACCCCTGCTGTTTCATGCCATGCTTTTAAATACTCAGGGCGCCGTATTGTCTGATGTGGTCATTTCTCAAGGTTTTATTTTAATGGGATTTCTGAGGGCACGACCTAAAAGAGCTGTCAGTGATATTTCACCAGACGCTGACAAAGAGGAAGATGCATTTATGTCTTTGCTGATGCAATAATCAATACAAACTGAGGCCACATAAAGGAAGGTGCATGTGGGAGGAGAGGTAATTTAATCCTAATCAGTTACTGATGATCTAAGATGCGCTCGTGTCTTTTCCACATGTGAACCGGCTGCTGCAGTGTTGAATAATGAAATTTGATGTTTAAGACGCAAGAAATAATTTGTCAAAGTGGATAACACTGTGTCTGACACACAAAAAAGGCTCTAAAGTGAAGCAAAATGGATAAATTGTTAATGATAGCTAGAAAAACACAGAGTCTGGGAAAGCACCCATCAGCTTGTGTGACCCACTTCTTGAGGATAAATTAAGAGCGAAATGCCACAGGGGATCAGCTGCCCCTCTTTTTGCAGTGTGACTCCTACTCCCTTTACTTAGAAAGCAAAGTGCTTTCCAAGTGTCCTTGTGCTGCCTAGTGAAGGTGCCGAAGTCTTATTCTTCAATCTGCCTGTTCAAAGGGTCATTTCAGCACAAAAAACACGTCTGCCTTCAAAACAATACACGAAGGTGAGCAGAACTGAGCCCACGGAGCTCAATGTGAAGAGTTTATCCGTGGTGACACAGAGGTCGAGTAAGTTGTTTCTTGAAACACAAGTTATTATTTGTTTTTCAAATATTGTTTTAGCTCTGGCGAACACAAACAAAAGTCATTTATTGATTATGGTGGTTAGATTCGTTTTAGAGACAGATGTTTACATTAAAATAATGTACTTTGGTGCAGTGCTGACTTTTCTCCTGACACTAAATGGTTCACAGATCGAAATCATTTTGAAGTGACCTTTATTTGACACCGGTGAGAAAGTAAATGTGCCTTGAAAGTGCAAGTATGCACGCATAAAGCAAACACAATTTGCATGATATTTTGAAACATACACAGCATTTGTTTATAGAAATTACAGCTACTTTTTTTTTTTGTACTGGAAGTCATCATCGTTGTGCGTGTCCATCATATTTCTTGTTACCAGGCAGCACGGCAAAGATGCCAAATTATGACATGCATGGGATGTGAGAAGACATGCATCATGTCTGTCCTGACTGTTGTCATCCTGATTACAGAGCATTGGTGCACCGGGTCACAGACCAAATATGAAAGTGGCACAAAGCTGACATGAGAACATCAGATTTGGCTTGTTTACATTACTCGGACAGAATTTTTTTTTTGATCAGTGCCACACAAGGGGGAAAATATCAGATTCAGGTCAGTTCAGTCTGTAATGTGAATGTCGTCATTTGCCATGAACGATGGCTGGCTGACTGGCTGGATACGCAGACATATGGGTGGATGGATGGATGGATGGATGGATGGATGGACGGATGGATGGATGGATGGATGGACAGAAAAACAGATGGATAGGCAGATGGGTGGATAGATGGATTGTCAGACAGATAACCAGTGGTATAGATTGATTGGTGGCCAGATGGACCGACAGACAGATGGACAGATGGCAAAGGGGACTGGGTTGATGGATGGATGGATGGATGATGGAGGGACACAGACATGGGTGGGTGGATGGATGTTAGATGGATGGATGGATGGATAGACACACAAACATGGGTGAATGGATGAATGGATGGATGATATACACAAAGACAAATGTGTGGATAGAGAGATGTACACACAGATAGATGGATTTATAGATGGACGACTAGATGGATGGATGGTGGACTGATAGTGGATGGATGGATAGACACACATAGAGATGGATGGATAAATGGATGGATGGATGTTGGATAAAGAGATATGGGTGGATGAATGGATGGAGAGATGAACAGGTGGATGACAGATGGTTGGATAGGCAGACAGACAAACATACAGGTGTATCAAAGGATAGAGGGATTGATTGATGTATGGAGAGATGAATGGACAATGGATGGGCAGATTAACTGACAGATAAATGGACAGATGGTGAAGATGGAGGGATGATGGATGGACGTTATATCTACTGAACATCTGCCATGTTCCATTTTCATTCTCTCTGCAGTTTCCACTAACTAGCAGATTTTTTTTTTTTTTAATTACAGTTAATCGGAGCAGAAAGTTAAACTCTATACTGTACATAGATGCTAATTCTCTGATAACACACAGGTGCGGTGGCTGACTGCGAGGCTGACTACGAGAGTAAACTGACTGCAAAAACAGTAAGAGAAAAGCGTGTGTCAGTATTTGTTTCAGAGCGTGTGCGTTCTTTTGTTCACCTGTATGTACGACAGGTGTGTCTGCATGCTGGGAGAGAGGGTGGCGGTAACCGAACGCCTCTGTTCCCCGGCACACACAACTGTCACTGAGGTTAATTTAAATTTCAGGCCAGCTCAGTTTGCCCCGCCTGCTGTCCTAGACACGTTACACTGGTGTGAGCATTACAACTGCTGGGTAATGGGACACAAAGTGGGGGATAAGGTGACACATCCAATCCCACAGAACGCCGCCCTCTTTGGGATTGGGTTGCAGGTGAAAATGTTTCCAGGCTTGCATAGGTTCCCCAAGAAAGGGCCTGCACGGGCTCCTGTCGATTTCCTCTTGTAACCAAAAGGTAAGTGAAACCAAAAGTTCACCTGAGAAGAGAGACAAAAACATGTCCCACAGATCTCAGTAGTCTCCAATAGTCTACTTTTTTTGGTTTCTTGAAACACAAGATTGAAGCAGATTGAGCTCTATTTAATAAAACATTGCTCCCCCTGCTGTGGCAAATTCCCTGTGACGGTAAGAGCGTAGACCTTGGACAGCAAAAAGGTAGATGAATGAGTTATTGTAGCCAGTAATTCAAAAACAATAAGTGCTATCATCTTATAACTCACCAAATTAAAAGAATGCATAATGATAGCAAACCCTATTGCATCTGGTGAACTTTGATGCACCAGATCAATAGAAAGTGTGATGCCCACTATGTGGGTAAATTCTTGATGAAAATATACAACAGAACGGGAAATTAAAAGTGGAATTAATCAATAGATAGAACATGTGGCTGTGAATAATGCCAAAATTTTTCGGCGGTTCTAACGCAAAACACTGAGACGGAGTATTTTAAAACCTGCTTCAAACGGAGTCTGTTCCAAAAGGAAGATATCATTGCGTGGGCAAATACTAGACAATATATAGAATAGAACGGAAAACCGGAATTAAACAAGCTAGAGAGAATGTGTGGCTGGGGATAGTGCCAAAACTTTTTTTTTCCCTGCTTCTATAAATTAGTGATGCTAATACCAATACCAATATGTTACCAACTGATTCAAAACAGAATTAAAATGATAAAAAGCTGGCGCTTATCCCCGGATACCGTAGCGTGAAGCGGATGAGAGTCTGCAGCTCCCCCCGGACAGGATGTCAGTCCATTGCAGGACAGTTGCCCAGTCATAGCCAGTGCCATTTACAGCTGCGTGGACTGGAACGATGCAGCTGAAGTGTCTTGTCCCAAATCACAGACAGGCAGCCTGAAGCACAGACCTTGAAATGAACCCCAGTCTCTATATTGGTATCCCAACTCCTGTCCCCACAGATCCACGAACTCTGATCTTCACTGGGATGTTGAAAAACTGAAAAATACCCTGAAAACATTACGTTATGCAATACAGGCTAGGAGTTCTACTCAACTTTTCAAGTATTAAAGTTTGAACACATAATAGGATCAGACTGTTCCCACATGCCAGGTTATAAATTCATAAATATATATTCATATAAATCATTTTTGGTTTTGTGGATTTTCAGTTGTTGATGAAAAGTCGCATTCATCAAAATGGGCAAAATCCTCATCAGCCAGATTCAGAATCTCCACTTCTTATCATCCTCCGAAAAACATGAAACAAACCTCCTAATACTGTGAAAGATTAAGCTCAAACAGAAGATGACATCATGACATCACTGTGATGTCATGGCGATGTCATAACATATGTTTCTGTTGTGTTCTGTCCCCTGTCCTGTGTCTTCTGTGTTTAATGTTTAGGTTCTTTGGTTATGGTCACTTTGAGTTGCTTTTTATGCTTTAGCAAGTCCTGAGTTCTCCTTTAGTTTTTCAGTCACATCTTCGGTTATGTTCTGCCTTAGTTTCAGTTCTCCTCTGATTATTTTGTCATGAGTTTTGTCCTCACACTGGTTTTGTTTTTACCTCGTCTCCACAGCGTCTGTCACTTGTCTGCGTCATCGCGCGGGTGTGTCTGTCACTGCGCACAGCTGACCTCACTGCACAATGACAGCACCTGTCAGTTTAGTTGGTCACGTGTCTGGTTTGGTTGGTGGGATTATTCTCTCTGTTCCGTCTTCCAAGAAGTACTCGTGGTTTTGAGATGCTTGTTTTTGTCTCGTTCCCCGTTTGTCTGTTTTTTTTGTCTCTGGTGGTACGGTTCCCGTTCTTGTCTCCTCCGTCTCGTTCCCTCCCAGCTCCTGTTTGATTATTTTCTCCCTGACCCTGGACTTCCCCTTGACCTTGACGTCCCTCAGTTAAGTAGTCAGTTTTTCCCATTTTGACTCTGACCTCCTGTTTATTATTTTGACATTGATTCCCATTTTGTCCCTGGACTCCCGTTTGTTCATTTCTTATCCATCATTGACTTTGTCCACATTTTCTGTTGTAAATAAATCCATTTTTTATTCATCCCTGGTTCTGTTTCCTTGTGCCTGTCTGCATTTTTGGGTTCACTTCCACGACAAATCACAACAGTTTCAGTTTGAAGTGATCTCATTCATCAAACCGTGAAGACAGCACTGCGAAGGATTTCTATATTTTCAACATCAGTGGCACTCGACATCATGACGTCATAACGGCAAAAGCTCAAAGAATTTACAAGGGGGCTTTCAGTGTGTAGTTGAGGATGGTTAAAGGATTACATCAAGCAATTTTCAGCGTTTTACTCATTTTTTCCGACCCTGGCAAAAAAATGATCTCATATTACTTGACTATATTTTAAATTTAGGCCTGAAATGTCTCATTTTAGACCTCACTGACATATATCACACACCCCTGCTCCTTTCCATTTACAGTGACAGTAACAAACAACTTGTGTTGTAGAGAGGTGAAAATGTTTTTTTTATAAGGTTGTATCACCTCAGTGTCTGGGAGATCTTTGACCACAAGCGGTGTTTGTAAGACATTTGGTGACTTATTAATATAGCATAGGTTAAAACGTAACTTGTTGAAAAGGTGTATAATTATGACCCCTTTAAAAGAAACAATGAGGTTTTAAAAGTAAAGATATATGAACGCCAAAGGTTTAACGAGCATTTGTGATAAAAGCTAACCAAGAACATAAAACATCAATATATTCCCTGTAAAGTGACCCTTAACCCAAAAGTGCTATGATGAAAGAACTGAGTCAGACTTTTTTTTTTTTTGTGGAGTGGCTGTTTACATCATCATTATTCCATTGGTGTGGATTCGTTTCCAGAGTAACAACTGTTCTGTTAGATCACATGAACAGTTTTAGCAACTGAATCATTCACTGGGCATTGAGTAAAAACATTTTGCAATTTCTATCTATCTATCTATCTATCTATCTATCTATCTATATACATAGGTCGCCCAATTACACATATATACACACACACACTCACCGGCCACTTTATTAGGCACACCTTGCTAGAACTGCATTGGACCTCCTTTTGCCGTTAATTCTTCGTGGCATAGATTCAACAAGGTGTTGGAAAAATTCCTCAGAGATGTTGGTCCATATTGACATGACAGGCGTTGCACAGTTGCCACACTGTTACACCACCAGGAGACTGAATTGTTCATACAAGGCAGGATGGATCCATGCTTTCATGTTGTTTACGCCAAATTCTGACCCGACCATCTGAATGTCGCAGCTGAAATCGAGACTCATCAGACCAGGCAACGTTTTTCCAATCTGTTATTGTCCAATTTTGGTGAGCCTGTGCGAATTGTAGCCTCAGTTTCCTGTTCTTAGCTGACAGGAGTGGCACCCGGTGTGGTCTTCTGCTGCTGGAGCCCACCTGCTTCAAGGTTGGACGTGTTGTGCGTTCACAGATGGTATTCTGCATACCTTGGTTGTAACGAGTGGTTATTTGAGCTGCTGTTGCCTTTCTATCAGCTCGAACCAGTCTGCCCATTCTCCTCTGACCTCTGACATCAACAAG
>OMMV01109243.1:0-10466 GCA_900302635.1 Chatrabus melanurus
GCTTCATTTATATCAGTTATTAAGAAATTCAAACAGTATGGTACTGTTTGGTAAATCTGTATCAAGTAGGCAGCTCTTAAAAATTGAGTGACCGTGCTGGAAGGAGACTAGTGAGGGAAGCCACCAAGAAGAACATGACACCTCTAAAGGAGTTAAATTCTTCTCTGGCTGTATTGGAGAAACTGGAAACAGTGCAAGTTTTGCATTTTGCATCACCAGTTACACAACATCATGGTGGAGTGGAGCAGAGAAGGATTTTCTTAAAAAGAAGACTTGAACGTTCAGCTACAGTTTGCTGGAAGGCACACCGGAGACTCAAGCCTGGAGCGGATCTGTTTCCATGTATGAATGTCCTTCTCTGTGACACTCCGCCATGAAGCTGCGACTGGTGACGCAACAAACCCAATTTGCCCTGTGCACAGTCTCTCCAAGGACATCCACAGAAGCCTACAATTCCATCAGAGTTGTCATGTGTGTCTTGATGGCTTCCTTCACTAGTCTCCTTCTTGCACGGTCACCCAGTTTTTGAGAACTACCTGCTCCAGACAGATTTACCATAGAGTGCCATACTGTTTGTATTTCTTAATGACTGGTGTAAATGAAGTCCAAGACATATTGAGTGACTTGGAAATGTTCATGTAGTCATCCGCTGACCTGTCTGAAGAAAACTGGCTGTAAAAGTAATGATTTACATGTGTTATACAAAAGGGGCGCCATTACTTATACAACCCATCACTTTGGCTTTGATATTTTTATTTAATTTATATCATGTTGTGGAGATTTGTTTTCACTTGGAGTTTAGAGAGGATCATTTTAGAAATTTTAATCTCAAGAAGCCTGAATTACTTTTTATTTTGAAACGGCGTGAATAAATTAAAATGTGTCGACTTTCTATATCCACTGTAGTTTGCCTAATATTAAAACAGCCATAATGGAATTCATACTATCGGACACACTCGACACACTATTTTAATATTGTGACCTTTTCTCTCCAGGCTGTCTTGAATGCTGCCATCCCTGACCATGAAGCTGATGCGTTCAGGCCCCCACGGTCAGAGCAGCCCCTGTACCTGGACTCTGCAGTGGAGTGGTTGTTGGGCGGCCTGTCTCACTGGGACGCTGAGCATTTCCTCTTCATTGCTGAGAGGGGATACCTGTTTGAGCACAACTTCGCTTTTTTCCCCCTCTTCCCCGTCGTCCTGCGAGGCCTGGCGGAGACGCTGCTGTGGCCCCTGAGCAGCTGGCTAACCGTGCGGGGACGCTTGCTGCTGGCGGTTGCTCTCGGGAACAGCGCCCTCTTTCTGCTGAGCGTCGTCGCCTTGCACGCGCTCAGCAGAATGGTTTTGCAGGACAGGCGACTTGCTCTGCTCTCCAGTCTGCTGTACTGCATCACACCTGCCAACGTCTTCATGACGGCCGGATACTCGGAGAGCCTGTTCGCAGCGCTCACTTTTGGCGGTCTGTTCCTCCTGGAAAAAGGACTCACCTTCCGAGCCTGCTTGGCCCTCAGCATAGCCACAGCAGCGCGGTCCAATGGGCTCGTTAATATCGGATTTCTACTGTACCTTCCATCGCTGCACGCCATTTCTCAGATTCGCGTTTATCGTGCAACAGCAAAAGGCCACTGCCGAGTCTTCCGTTACATTTGGGTTATCGCCCGCCTTCTGCTCACCTCACTCCTCGGAACTGCAATTATAGCCCTTCCCTTCTGTGCTTTTCAGTACTACGGCTACAGGACGTTTTGCACACCAGCCGTGTCCTTGGAGCAGATCCCTCCTGCTCTCCTCTCACTGGCTGAACGCAAGGGCTACCGGGTTCCAGATGAAAACAGTCCACCGCCCCTGTGGTGCATGAGACCCCTCCCAATGCTTTACTCTCACATCCAGGATGTGTACTGGGATGTGGGTTTGTTTCGCTACTTTGAGCTGAAGCAGATACCAAACTTTATTTTGGCTCTACCTATGGCTACACTTGGCATCATGGCAGCTTACGCATATTTTCAAGCCAATCCAGACCTGTGTTTGAGACTCGGACTTTGGGAGAACAGTGCAAGTAAACGGCTTGACAAACCCACACCGGGATTCTACAACCCCAAAGTGTTCGTCTACATCGTTCACTCCACAGTCCTCCTGATATTTGGAACGCTGTGCATGCACGTGCAGGTAAGGGCGTGATCTGTTGGTATTTGTACGAGAAGCAACTTGTCTTCCACTCATTGCTGCTGTTGTCACTCTGGAATCGTTGTAGGTTCTAACGCGGTTCATGGCCTCCTCGTCTCCTGTGCCCTTCTGGATAAGTGCGCACCTCCTCCTCCTCAATGAGCCGCTTCTCCATCGAAGGAAAACGTCAACCCCCAGTGTACAGCTGCAGATGCATAACTTCTCCAGAAACGGGTTCAAGCACACGCCTCAAAACCCCATTACAGGACTGCTGCCGCACTTGAAATCCTGCTCTCCTACCACGCAAAGCATTCTGGGATACTTTCTGTCGTACTGGGTGCTGGGTTTGGCGCTGCATTGTAACTTCTTGCCCTGGACTTGATGTTAAAGTTCAGCAGCGCTTTGCAAATACTCTGTCTGAGCTTTAAATGCAACATTTCTGCACAGAAACTCATCTATATAACCTACATTATCAAATTATTTCACACTGGTTTACAATATGTTGTCACTATTTAATTTTTGTCGATCCAGTAATTGTTAAAATTGATAAATGGAAGGACATTACAGTGGAAACGTTTGAGCAATATTTTGCACAATTTCAATTTTACTATGAAAGGCAAAGATCACTTATTTGTATTTGTGAAAAATGGAATATAATGTTTGGACAATGCTGCATTTATATTCTGGCCCCGTCCTATGTATATTAGAACTTATTCAATTTTATGTGACAGAAAATTTTAAACTACGGTCATAATTCAGATTTATTTACGCAATATTCAACATGTTTAATTGGTTAAGATGCACCGTTTCATGATATTTCTAACTGAGAACATATTAATATGTACAGTATACTTGAATGTTGGTTAATAACGTGTGGTAAATGTTGGGATGTGCTGTGGTTATACTTGGAGAGAAAAAAAAAAGTTGTTCTGGCTGCAGCTGCAATAATTTAAAAATACTTTTTGACATTGCACTGCATGTTTGGAAGTTATATTTTGGGTCTTTTGGATATGGAAGAGAAAATAAAAATGCTGCTGTAAAATGTTCTTTCCAAGTTAGTTTTCTTCCTTTAAGGGCAGACGGCTGTGTTTAGCTTATTTGTCCCACGTCGCCCCGGCGGGGGAACATAGACATGCTGTCCGTCCGTGCGTGTGTCCGGGTGAAACGCAGTACTCGCAATAACTCCTTGATAGGTTGAGTGCACGGCCACCAAATTTGTACCACAGATGCATCCAATGGAGGTCTTGGATGAGTTCGATGATGAGTGACCTTGACCTACTTTCTATGGTCACAGAGCAAAATGACAGTACCACATATGGTACTCGCAATAACTTTCCCTACATTCACTGCATGGCCACCATACAACGGGGGACACAAGGCCTTCAGGCCTACATCCAATTTTTTTTATTTTGCAGTGGAAAGCCTTTATAGCCAGTGGTGGACACAGCTCAGCTAACAGCTCATTAGCGAAGCTTACGTACTTTTTCATTAGCGGATTAGCTTTTCAGCTAACTCTGAAAACCATTAGTGGACCAATTAGTTTCCACTAAGTTTAGTTCCACTAAATGTAACTCGGCTAACGTTTTTTTTTGTAATAAAGTTTAACGGCCAAAAATGTTTGTAAACACTAAATTCATACATGTTTGTTCCTGTTTGAACTTATACGCTAATCTAATATGCGAAATTGAAGCATCGCGGGAAGGGCGGACGGGTCATTATTCCGAAGGTCCATTGGTCCGAAAATTAGGGTTAGGGGTAGTGTTAGGGTTAGTTAGTTACTTTTAAGGGTTAAGGTTAATTATAATACATTTTTGGGTTTTGGGGGCTTGCCCCCAATTTTACAAATAAAATCCTTACTTGTTTGGTATTTTATAAATATTTCTACCTATACAACGGGTCCCTGAAAAGTAACTCTATTTTGCTCCATTTTACTAAGTTTGAACTGCATTTAATCATTTTTGGACCAACGGGCCTTCGTACTATTGACGAGTCACCTCGAGGAGATGGAGGAACACGAGGTCAACCCAGAGGAAATGCATTAATTAGAGTATTAAAATTGTTTTTCATGTGTATTTTTTCTTATTTAAAACTTTCTGTACCGTGAATAATCTATGCTGAATGGAAACTACTGTTTAATTTCATTGTAATTATTATTTTGTACATCTCGATCATCTGATCTTGGCATGCTGAACCTTTTTGAGAACCTCCATGTTTACACTACAACACATTAAAATTTCTGCTCTTTCGGTCTGTTTTTCAGGGTTTCAGAGGCAAAAAAAAACAAAAAACAAGCCAAAGTTAAACTCATATAATAAATGTTATCGGTTAGCGGTAACGTTAGCTAAATGTTTTAGCAGTTTAGCGTTATCACTGTTAACTTTTCAGTTAGCGGATTAGCAGTTATTGAAGCTAACTTTTAGGTTAGCTGTGCCCACCACTCTTTATAACCGATGTACAATTTATCTTTGCTGTTAGCATCAAATAATGCATTAATTGAACCAAGAATAGATGATCATACTACTTTTCATACAACTACATTTCTTTTCTAGCACTGGAAGCATTTTAGGCGCTATAGCACAGCATCATCTTTTGTGGTTGTATTGAACTACAAATGCTTGGGGTGGAATCGAGGACATACAGTACGGAGAACGGAGTACACACCCAGAGTGACACCGGGAAACCGTCCATCGTGCCAATTTAACTGTACTTCAAGGAAAATTTAGCGTTTTGGAAATTTTCATGTATCCATCCCCTGATTTTTTTCCAACCGCCTTGTCACAGAGTTGCTTGGAGTGTTTTGTCGACATTATCGGTTTTGACAAAATGCCGACTCACCACAACTTGGACCGTCCAAATGCAGGCGCATTTATTGAAACCCTTTGACTTTGCATACACACGTTATCAACGTTTCACTAATTCTTTGACCTGTGAACCCAACTGTCCCTGCCAGTGATGATTTAATTGTATCATTTTAAAGAGGCAAAGTAGACACACCATCAGTTATTTTGTTGTATATAGTTAATTTAGCTCATTGTATAGATTTGTTTTTACTGACACAATATAACCACTTTCCCACTTTAAATGTTGCTTTTTATGCACCGTTAAGTCAGTACAAGATTTCGTATTGTCTGCATTTACATAACCACAGTCAGGAAGTTGAAAGTGCGCGCATTTCAAATGTAAAGCAACCAAATTGTCTTACGTGTTCTCGAAACAGAGGTTAGTGCTTTATTATAATTTGTGTATTATGTTTTTCAAAAGTGAATTTGAAAAGTCATGAACACTTATAAGACATGTCGGTAAAACCTAATAATTGCGTTATTACCTCAGCCGTGGAGGGTGTGTTTTCTTTGCCGTTTGTTGGATCATAATGATCATGATCGTCTCAAGAAGACGTGACCTGATTTCAGTTCAATTTCAATTCAATACCGTCAAAATAGAAGTTGGGTCAAAGACGAGCTGAATAAATTTCAGGGTGGATCCAGATTAAAGAGCAGATCTCGCCTTTAATCAATGATTGATATAAGTGAATAACTAAAAGTAACTGATAACTGAATTACAAGGTAACTATAGAAGTAAGTGTAACATAGTGCAGTAACTGGTTGCAGGTAACAGTAAAACTAAATAGGTAACGAGAGTAACAGCAACATAGTGACTTAGAGTAACTGAAGGATTTAAAGTAACTAATTGTAACTAACCTAACAGTAACTGACATACTAATTATCTATAAATGAGTAAGTCAGTAACTAAGACTCATTTGATCTGACCTGTCCTTTGATTCTGATGATCTTTGATCCTTATTCTTTTGATTCTGGTTACATGGGAAAAGCACTCAGGATCTAAGTTCTGCAAGAAGGATCAAAGATCAAATGCATCATCCGCCTCCTGATCCTGATTACAGGATCAAAGCAAGACAGACAGATTGTGATGAAAACAATCTTCTAGGCAGAATTCAAAGATCAGTGATCAGAATAAAAAAAATAGTAATCAGCTATCAAAGATGAGCAATCAAAGCTGAATGATGAGGATTAAAGCTTAGTAATCAGGATCAGGGCAAGATATGCTGTAAACCTGTCTCTGTGTGAATTTGTATGGAAATGTGTTTGTTTTATAGAATGTTGCAACTTACATTCTATAAGTTGTAAGTTATAAGTTCTATAAAATTAGTGATATGAGTGAATCTGATTTTTTTTTCAGTCTGTCTACAGATGATACAGGACATTCCCTGCCATGTACACTGTGTATTTGCCATTGTAACCTTCTTTTACTGTTTCTTCAAAAAAATATATATATAATTTTCCAATAATCTTTTACCTTGAGTTCATTTCCAGTAGGAAAACAGGATAAATAAAAATGTATTTTTTTTTATTAAAAAAGAAACTAAAACTACTAATACTGCATAGGCATAATATTTGTAGTCATAATTGTAAATTATATATGAATGAATTATTTATTTTGAACACGTAAAAAATAAAATTATATATGATAACAAAAAGACATAAAAATAATATTAGAAAAAGGCAACACTAAATATTACATGTTCGAAAAGGAGCAGGAAGAAGTTTTCCCTTATTTCTTCCTACCCCTTTTTCATCTATTCATCATAATTCAATATATTTTATACGTTTCAATATTTTTATACAATTCAATATATTTTTAAAAGGCGTGACCTTTTTTTCAGAACTTAGTGTACGTCGTCCTGTTACGTCACATTTGCGTCAAGACGTTCTGACGACAAAAGGAGGAAAAAAAAAGAAAAAGAGAAGAACTCAAGCTCGGCCAAGTTATTGTGACTCAGCCAAGTCTATTATTTATGATTCGCTTTAATTTAACTACCAACTATGGTAGTTAGGGTTAAGTCGACTTGGGAAGTGTTTTGGCTGATTAAACTGAACTGCAAACAAGAATGCTGTTGCTGGTTCGCTAGCTAGCTAACGCTAGCTTCCAGGATGGGGAACTGAAGTCAGCGCTCAGAACCGAACCGAGGATCGAACCGTCTACGATGACCGAATCCTGAGTACCGTCCGTCAGAAACTGGGGGGGAAAAAAAAGTTCTGACTGTGCCTTCGTCTGAACCGTGTTGGTGTTGATATGATGAAGAACTGCGAGTACCAGCAGATCGACCCTCGGGCTTTGTCGGTGTTACCGTCGTCGGCGCAGAACCACGCCGAAAAGAGAGCGCAGCGGCCGCGGAGAAAATGGGAAGTGTTCCCGGGGAAGAACCGGTTCTACTGCGACGGACGGCTGATGATGGCCAGACAAAGCGGCGTCCTTCCTCTGACACTGGGCCTTATTGTTGTCACTTGTGGCCTTTTCTTTGCTTTCGAGTGAGTGAGTCTGTCCTGGTTCTGTGTGGGTGTGTGTGCACAGTGGTTCCGGTCAGTAGCAAATTATTCTGAAATGTCATCGCGAGAGTTTATCAGTTTCAGTAAAGAAATTAATAGAGTTAAAAATCTCGTGAAAAAAAGCTTTTATTTTCTTTGTAGGTGTACCGCCTGATGCATGACAACATAAAGAGAGTTACTGATGATCACTCAAAATAACTAACAACAAGCAACAGTGGTGCCACCAGGTCCCTGACGTCACAAGCAACTTGATAGGCCTGTTTGTCTTTATTTTATGTTATGGTTATTGTGCATGTTAAAAGTTGCCAACATGGCCCAAAATAGAAGGTTCACTGGTCCTCGGCTGTATCTGCCGGAACCCCAAATTTCACAGCTGAACACGCGGTAGTTTTCACGGAGTTACTTACAGAAATTTTGCAGACCCACTATTTATTTATTTAGCGAATGCTAAGTCCTCAAGCCAAGCAGTAGCCTTGCCCTGCTAATTGCAGAGAAATTGATTAAATATGTTCTCATCTTATAAATTGCAGACCACCTAAAAGAATTTATGTAACTTCATTACATAAAAGAAGTGATGTATTTTTCGAGGTGAAAAATAACAATGGGAATTGAGAACCGGTTCCACATGAAAATTGGTGCCAAATTGATAGATCTATCGGAATCGTATGTGTCCGACGTCATCAGTTCCTCTAGTCAGTACCGGCATGTTTTTCCTGACAGTTCCACATTTCAACCTCGTGTGTCGTAATTTCAGATGTAATGTCATGACATCAAACCGGTGTCTTAACAACCAGGAAAACGCCTGCATCGATGCCGAAAACCTCTGTAGGCCTTAATTTTTCAACACAGAAAATGGATCAGGAATTGATAAGGGAGCCGAAAAAGAATCAGCCCGATAGGCAGACTCTATAAATATTGATTAAAATCGTATCAATTCTCATCCCGAGTGAAAAGTGGTCACACATTTTACTTGTTTATAGGATGCTAAGATTCACAACGTCCGTCTGTGCAGGTGACCGTTTACTTGCACGTCTCAGTTCTGATGCCAGGGTAGGTTGGTGTGAACGTAGGCCTGATTGTATTAGCAGCCGATACCAGCTCGCCAACACCGCCGTCAGTCAATACCAGAACAATGTTCCTGTGCATTAGGTCCAGCAGTCAGACCTTCCTGAAGAATAATATGCGATATGTTTGTGTTGACCTATAGCAACGGCCTTTATTAATATTTGAATATATTTTGCAGGTTTTCATAATTGAAGTTTTCCACAGTACTCTGTGTTGTGCATGATAAAAGTTGGTCTGACTCAAAGCTGACAAACGGTCTCTCTCACTTTTTTTTAATTATACAGTTGCCCATTCCTGGTGGAGCATTTGACTGTGTTCATACCTGTGATTGGTGGGGTTCTTTTTGTGTTTGTGGTCACTTCCCTGCTGAGAACCAGCTTGACAGACCCAGGCATCCTACCTAGGGCCACACCAGATGAAGCTGCAGACATAGAGAAGCAGATTGGTAAGGCACGCACTGAACGCACACACTGTGTGACATATGGGGTCAGAGAGCTTTGCCATATGGAGAATCACTGAGGGAGGTGCTAGTTGTTGAAAAACAGAGCGAGGACTAAGCAGCTTACTCTTTCTGTGCTGATGAGCATAAACGACAGACATGATTCAGTTCTACTATCTGTACCAATATTTGGGAATGATACGGTACGGTCTTGTCCACGTTCCCGCTCACCTCGGCCATCTCCGTGTGTCTTCAGCAATCCTTGGGGCAATTTGCCGTATGCGCCCAAAGGACTGCCGAACCTTTGTGACTACATAGCGTCCGCAATCGACACACCAGCTGAAGAACGTATCGGTGTGATCAGGCAAGTTTTCAATTTAGCCTCAACCAAACCGTACTTTCAGCTTCACTCTCATCTGCCAAATAAACTTACCGTTATGCCTATTTCATGAAAGCTCACTTAATTTATGCAGACCCAACTGCATAAGGCAATTTACCACTGTGAAAATACCCCACAAGTTCGCTAATTACATATACAAGAATAAGGTTTGAGGGGGAAAAAAACCCCTAAAATAAAATAAAAAAAGCCGACCTACTGACCCTACTTTTTTTGCCAAGTTATCAAACACTGGAAACTTCTATGTTTCGTCGGGTGGCCCTTTTCTTTTTTCCCTTTTTCTTTTGGCTCGTTAAATTTTAATGATTCAGCATGGGGCAATGAGGGTGTAGGAGGGCCCGAGCACGTTTGCGCAGGCACTCATTGCCCCCCCCCCCCCCCCCCCCCCCCGGGTACCGATCAGCTAGTACTTGGTATTTCCGATGTGAGTGGGCAAGCATGCACTGTCGTCATCTCTTTCCTGTGGTCATTCTAAAGTTCACGTGTGGGCTTTCTCCAAAATGACTGCAACACATCTGAGGTTTATTACCTGCCTGAATTGCAAAGACACAAATAACAAGAGTAGAAACTGGGTCAACAAAATTTGCATAAAGATTTGAAGAGAAAATCTGAGCTTGTCTGCAGGTACCTGCTTACATAAGCATTTTGACAGTGACAGTTTTTGTAGTTCTGCCTCAGTACACCATCACAATGGGTTTGAAATGAAACGATCAACATTAAAGTGTAGATTTAATTCAAAGGGTTTAACAAAAATATCACATTAGCCATTTTTATACACAGTCCCTCCACTTTCAGAAGCCAAAAGTAATTGGGCAAACGAACATAACTATAAATATCAGGATTATTGTTAATACTTGGATGAAAAGCCTCTGCAGTCAGTGACTGCCTGAAGTCTGGAACCCATGGACATTATCACATGTTGCGTTTCCTCCGTTCAGATTCTTTGCAAGGCCTTAACGGCAGCCTCCTTCAGTTGCTGCTCGTTTGTGGTTCTTTCTGCCTTCAGTTTTGTCTTCAGTCAGTGAAAAGCTGCTCTACTGAGTTGAAGTCAGGTGACTGAC
>OMMV01109244.1:6690-17219 GCA_900302635.1 Chatrabus melanurus
TCATGCACGCGCAGAAGAGGATGATTCGGGCTGCTGCCAGCGCCACAATCACACGGGGATTTACGCTGCGCCAACAGTTCTTGCGCTCATCCACAGATTTACGCGTCAATCCAACCAGTTTTTACGCACGAGGTTTTACGCATGAATGCGCCAGAAAACAGGTGTTATATTTACACATTAAACACGCCACGTGCCTGCAGTAACACGCGTGTGCAATTAATGGATTAATTAGTCCGCTGACGGCTTAACCAAGCGTGGTGACTTCAGGCATCATCGCCTCCAAATAGCATTTTGACTAAAGTGACGGGTCTCGACATGAAACATGCAAAAAAAAAACAGAAATCGCAGCTAAAATTTCAAAATGAACTGTTATTTGTAAATTCCTCAAAGGTAGCAATGCGATTTTACTAATTTCAAGTGAAGTTCCCCTTTTGGGAGATATGTTTGTGAAGAAGAAAATGCTGAGCTGAGGTGATGCTTTATTTCACTTTATTGTATTAAGAAAATAACGAACACAGGATAGATTTGCAACAGTGTGGGGGAGAATAAATCTACCCACAGCTCCAACGAGTCGGAAAAACCACGCGCTGGCAGCTGGTTTGCGCTGACAGGTAGCTGATAAGTGTTTCCTCTAACCAAATCATTTGTGAAAAGATTAAGAGGGAGGCTGTTGGACAACTTTACCCCGAGCACAAAGCGACGGCCCAGCTGGGCGTCCTGCTGGGCTTCACGGTGGCTGAGCAGAATTTGGCTCGATTTGCGGCACACGACCTAATGAATTAATAAACAGGTTAAGCTTTACGGTTCTTGACTCCGACAATCCCACTCAGAATGTGGGAGGTCTACAATTCTACAAGTGTGATGTCCTCATATTATTCCAATAAAGTCTGGGAGCTGCATTTGTTCTCTTTCTGACGCTTTTCTGTCCTGTGTGAGGACGTTTATCCTGTGATATTTCACACCTCCGTCCGAAACATCTGTGATTTAAGGAGGCAGGTCACGTCTCCAAGAGTTTGGAGGAGAAGAATAATGACAGTTTCCCTCCACTGCTCGGCTGAAAAGAGTCTTTGTGGCGTTTTATGTGACATATTGGTTTGGTGTTCAGAATAGTCGTCTTGGAGAAGGCCAGGCATCTTTATTGAGAGCACGCAGAGGTTGAGGTGCGGTGATTTATTAATAGGGCAAACTCCGGGACTTTCAGGGCAGCAGCAGCAACAGCAGCATGCTCCTGGAGATCATCTTCATATCACCTGCAGATCAATTATTTATCTAAAGCAAACACACGACTGGCGGTAAACAAATGACGCACTAAATACAAACTCATGAATTCATAATGCGCACGAAGTTTTTTGTTTGTTTGTTTGTTTTGAGCACGGATGGGACAGAAAGGGTTGCTGCTTCACACACCTTTCCACGACCAAAGATGAACACGTGACCGGCCATTAACGCGAGTGCGGGGCCTCATTAATATTTCACCAGCGGTTTTCTTATCCGCTCCTTTTGCGCATGCTCTGCGTCAGATTGGAGGAAATTGGCGGGGTGCAGGTGCGGATGGAAAAGTGCGCGAGTCCAAATTTGATCACAAGTTTTTCTCCGTTTAAAGAAATCCACGTGGAGGCGGCATTTGGTGGGGGTGGGGGAATATATGCATGCATCATGCGTAATTGTGAGCCAGCTGGTTAATTGATCCATTTGTTTCCGCCCGCAGAGATGCAAAGACAAGCTGAACTCGCTGGCCATCTCGGTGATGAACCAGTGGCCCGGGGTCAAGCTGCGGGTCACCGAGGGCTGGGACGAGGACGGACACCACCTGGAGGAGTCGCTCCACTACGAGGGCAGGGCCGTGGACATCACCACGTCTGACAGAGACAAGAGCAAATACGGCACGCTGTCCAGACTGGCGGTGGAAGCCGGATTCGACTGGGTCTACTATGAATCCAAAGCCCACATCCACTGCTCTGTCAAAGCAGGTAGGGATGCCACGGAGGAGACAGTGCGCCACCGTGGCTGCAGGAGCAGTTTCATGCAAAAATCAGGGCAAATAAGGCGCAAAATGTAACAACTTTTAAGCGTGATTATGCAAATTATTGTATTACATTTTTAAAGTTGTTCAATTTAGCCATCAAGGAGCTCAGCCGGGGTGAAAAGGGCCAAACGTTTGGAGACATCAGTTTGCGTTATGAAATCTTAAATCTGCATCTCCATGAATGATGTATGGGCGCATTCCATCCTGTGGCGCTATGAGCGTTTCCCATGCAGCTTATTTCCTGATCTTACATCGCCCCACACCGTCTCCTGGTGGGAACTATAATCCTCTAACAAGACTCCTCAGTGTGACCTAGAAAAGCAAACCATTTTCTGGATTTTACGCACAAGAGGAGGGCCCAAGAAACTGCTGCGCGTGCCTTAAACTGGGCGATGTTTTTGATTCGACGTCATATCGGGAAACGAAAAAAGTTGCTTAATATTGGGTCTCAAAAAAATTTAATGTGTATTTGAAATGAAGGGGAAAAAAATCACCTTTTGTGGGCTAAAAATCTTCCTCACAAGGCCTTCGTTATTCATCTACACTACAGGTCAACATTGGGGTAACCGATTGATCAACCATGGCACTTTTTCCCGGTTTATTGAAAAAGATCTCTTATTTATAATTCAGCACACACGTTTTGAGCTCACGGTACAGACGTGTCCTCAGGGGTCACGCGTCTTTACCAAAAGGATTTGGCTGAACAATGTGGAATTGGTTTGGGCCAAATCTGGTTTGTAGTTGTCACCTTATTTCATGCTCGGGAATCTTAAAAGAAGATTTAAAAAAAAAAAAAAAGCCCAATTTCTGAGGAGGACCCCCCCCCTCGTTTTTTTTTCCTGAGTCTGGTATGTGAAGAGCTCCAAGGCCAAAATTATTGTCATCAAGTGACAACAAAGCAGGGATGGTGCTAGAAAGAGGCACAACAGAAAGCATTTAAGAGTCCAGAGGCCCTCATTTAAATTCAAATCTACAACTGGAGAGACTTGGAAAAGTGGCTCCGCTGGGTAAATAGTAGTTGTGAATTGTCACATAGAGGTTTGTGCACCTGAGTAAATATGGGAAGAGGAGCTGGGGAAAAAGACGCGAGTGTTCTTTACCAAGAGCTCCATCCACAAGCAGATTTAGAATGACAATAGCTGCTCTTTATTGGGTTTTTTAATTAAGAATGTGCCAAAGCTTTTGGGCCGAGCCAATACGCATTACGCATGAAAGAGCCGACAGGCATCGTTATGCAAAGTGCATACGGCGCAGCGTGAAGGAGAAAAGTCGCAAAACAAAGACAGTCTGCGATTTATTTGTACGATTTCATCAAACGTAGTTCTTTTTTTTTAAACGAAATTTTCTTTTATTTCCCAGAAAATTCAGTGGCGGCAAAATCCGGCGGCTGCTTCCCCGGATCCTCCTCGGTCACCCTGCAGGATGGGAGCAGGAAGGAGGTGAGAGACCTCCGAGCCGGAGACAAAGTCCTGGCGGCGGACGACGAGGGGAACCCGGTTTACACCGACTTCATCATGTTCATAGACCACGACCCGAGCACCAGGAGGATCTTCCACGTGATCGAAACCGACTCCGGCCACAAACTCACCCTGACCGCCGCGCACCTCCTCTTCGTCTCCCGCAACACCACGGAGCGGCGCCTGTCCGCCGTGTTCGCCAGCGCCGTGCGACCCGGGCACGAGGTCTTCGTGTTCGACGAGCGGCGGCGCCGCCTCGAGCCTACGTGCGTAAAACGGATTTACACACAGGAGCACGAGGGCTCCTTTGCGCCGGTGACCGCGCAGGGGACCGTGGTGGTGGATCAGGTCCTCGCGTCCTGTTACGCGGCGATCCAAGACCACCGCCTGGCGCACTGGGCGCTCGCACCCGTCAGGCTCGCCCACTGGGTGTCCTCGTGGCTTTTCCACTCCCAGCCTGACGAGCGCGCGCAGGAGGACGGAGTGCACTGGTACCCAAAGGTGCTCTATCGATTAGGGACTTGGCTCCTGGACAGCCACTCGATCCATCCACTCGGGATGTCCGTGTACCCGAGTTGAAAGACTTGAGACTAGAAATGTAGGACACGCGAACTATTCAGTAGTTAAAAAATAAAATAATAATAAAAAACAAACAAACAAACAACAGAAAGGCCCCAGCGGAGTTGGGATATTTATTTCAGTGACTTTCCCCCTTTGACAGAATGAACGGAGCCTTAAAAAGTTTCTCTTTGAATAATTTATTCTCGTGTGAACTCTCTGCTGGCGCACAGATGGATTCTGAAACAGTGTGACCAGCAAACTGTGTATAATCTATTTTTGTATATCCTAAATGCAAAAACGTTGGAAAAAAATAAAAAAAAAGGTGCAAAGAAGAGGTAGAAAGGAGCTAACTTTGACAGGCTGTAATGTTCATATATGCGCGCACACTCGTGCGCAAAGTGACTGTTATATTTTGGGGGAGAACAAACTTCATGGGGGTTCCATAAATTATATTTTTATACACAGAATTGTAAATTAGATTTTGAACAGATCGCTACCGAATCACATTTCGTTATTTGAAATAGTGTAAGATATGAGAATATATTTTAATTTAAATACAGTAGTTGGGAAAAGTATTGGAAATCTTGTACTGCTTTAAGAATTTTATTCCTTTTGTTTTGTGGTTTAAGTTGTCGGAGAGGGACAGATATTCTGCCTCACGTCTGCATTCTGTTTTTTTCTTCATCCTTCGACTTTTTTCACTTCTGAGAAAATATATCAAATGCAGATTCTGACAAGTCAGTAAAAAGTAGTACTGGAACACTTTTCGTTAAATAAATTAACTCCTGTAAATGTACTAAAAATGTATTTTTCTTTTCATATTTTGTAATAGGTAAATAGTTTTTATAGAAATGACCTGCATTGGATGCACAGTTTGGATAGTATATTATAGCCAAGAACAAACCAGTTAACTTTCATAACAGGGCGAAAAATGTGTCAAAATGTCTAGAGTTTATTATTTATATGTTTATTACAAAACGACATAAAGAAAATCTGAAAACTTTGCAGTTGTTTGTGTGAATCAAACCTTTGCCAATAATCCACCTGCAGGTTTGCAATGATTCTCTGACAACAAGCAGAGCATCGATATTGAAAATCGTATTGATCAGTGATTATTGGCTATGTGAGGTTCGGATTATTCAGGTGTGCTTTGGAAGATTTGCCACATATTCTCTCTTTGAAGTGCCTTTTGGAAGCTTGCGAAATGTTGAGAGGTCGTGTCGAATTTAACGAGGTTTTGCCCTCCGCAAATAACTTCCAACTTGCAGACAAATTAAACAGGAGGGTGTTTGTTGGTCTTAAATGTGGCGTGGGGGGAGGTCAGATCTCTCCTTCGGTCCTCAAATCCTCTTTAAAATAATTTTTTTAAATTGAAAACGAACTTTAAACCTCACCTTTTTTTGTTCTTGTTGTGTTTTGTCCTCTTTAAATGGTTTTATAATGATTTGTGAGCGCAGCATCAGTCTTAAGCTGTACAAGCGCGACACCATGTGGCCACAATCCAGTAGTGCAACGTAAGAATTATTACTCAAAAAAAAGTCTGTCAATTAAATATCTTTCAGCTTTAGAGTGTCGGTCAAACAAAATTACTGGATCTGGGGGATTATGAAGGCCATTATTCTTAGTTCTCTGACATTTTATAGACTAAAACAAATCAATAAGGCCATAATTATCTGCAGCCAACTGGAAGATTGAGAGTTGCTCAGCTGGGAGTTGTAAATATTTTTATGAAGGCAGAACTGAAAACCACAATGTGCTGCAGCAAAAAAGAAAAAAAAATCATATGTACTCAAAAAATGGCTCACTGGATGAGCGCAATTCAATTTTGTGCAGGATTTCCATCCTATAAACACATATAACCCCAAACCAAATAAAAACATCCATGCAATAGAATTTAATTTAATTGAGTTGGGGCTACATATATTTATTGGATGAAAATCCTCCACAAAATTGAATTGAGTTCATCCAATGATAAGTCTGGGTAGGTTCTCAGTCATCCAGGCGAAGATAAGCATCTTGCTGAAGTTTAGCCAGGCCGACTGGACTTCTTGTTTAGCTGGGAAACGTTTCGCCACTCATCTGGGGTTCCCTAACCAGTACTGCCTCAGACTGATGAAACCAGTTGGATGAGTGGCAAAACGTTTCCCAGCTAAACAGGAAGTCCAGTCGACCTGACTAAACTTCAGCAAGATTTTCATCCAATGAGCGTGTGCAGTTTTATAGTGTAAATATAAAAGTGCTGAATAACTGCTCTCCTGCACAGAAGCAGAAGTATCAAAGCATGATGCGAATCTTTAAATATATACATTTTCCTAAAATGTCTAAATCCAGCCTCCACGCGGTAATTGAGGCAAAACGGGACACTGAATCTCTGAACACTTCTGCAACGCGATTGCAAATTCCATTTCCTTCTTCCAGCTCGCACACATTGTGTTTTGGTGTTGATATTGTGAGGTAGAAACTGTGGCGGCACAAAGCGGCCCGTCTCTCCCAGCGCGGTGACCTTGGGTCCCCAACGGACACAAAAGCGTCGGTGCAGGGCCGCATTCCTCAGAGCAGGTAAACAGAGCCTCCTCTAATCCCTCTGGGGGCCCTCAGTCTGCTGGAACTCAACAACGGCTTTTACAAATGTTGACATTTGCAAACACGAACAGTCTGGCATTCTACAAAACAGAATTCCCCCCCGTTTCTAAGCGGGCTCCTACAAATGGCAACGCGCCTTCTTCCTGGGCGGAATTTACCCATCAGCGGCAGCAGCTAGCGCGGCGAGCGAAAAGGAAATCCACAGAGAGCAGATCCTAAACAAGCCACCTCACTTACCTCCTTTAATCTGGTTAAACGGACAAAAGAACTCTTTAAAAAAATACATTTTAAAGATGATAGATGCACAGTAAAAACAGAAAGAGTGTACAACGTGCAATTCAATGGGAGTTTAAAAAAAAAAAAGAAGCCATACAAGGAACTCAGTGACCTTTGAAGCTACTCAACATTTTATATGCTGGCTCAGAGGTAGTCATAAGTATACTGAGCAAAACCTCCAATTCAACACTTAGATTTATTCAAAGCAATGCAATAATTCAAGAATATTTACGCCCGCTCACGGTAGTGCAGCGGGGGTATTGTTTTCGGTCCATTTTTGTTTGTCTGTCTGTCTGTTTGTCTGTGAGCAGCGTAACTCAAACTGTTTTGATCCAATTTGGACCTTTTGGTCCGCTGGAACTTGGCAGAAGTGTTGAGGATAGGGAGGGGACGAAGTGATTTCATTTTGAGAGGAATCGGCCAAAGGTCAAGGTCACAGGCCAAGGTCAAATATTTGGCCCGTGTTAATACATAGGAAACATGGAAAGTGGCAATATCAGATAATCGGTTCGAAATAGACCTATGGTTACTATTAAACACTAATATAAAGTCATATATTACCTTCCAATTGGTCACATGACCGCTGACCATTGGTGACTGCAATAACCTTAGATTAAAAGTATTCATTGAGCACAATACCAGGTCAAAAATATTTGTGCTGCATAATGACTGGACAAGAGTACTAATTGAACATAATGCTAGATCAAAAGTACTCACGAAGGATTATGATATATTACCTCAGGAAGGAACCATATGGTCAGATGGTTTTGTGATGAGATGAAAATAGTATTATTTCTATATCAAAAATGGAAGGCGCGGGTGCTGCACTCTCCGAGTGCTCTTTCTAGTTCCCACATTGAATTCGGCATGACATAGAGTCAATCAACTGTCGGATTTCCCCCTGGGTGATTCGGTGACAGTTGTGCTGTGGTTGGTTCTGGATCACGTCCCCTCACCTGACGATCCAGAATATCCCACAGGTGCTCAATCGGGCTCAGATCCGGTGAGAACGCGGGCCATTCAAGGCACTGAACATTATTCTGCTTCAGATAGTCCCTACAAATCCGAGCGACATGCGATCTGGCCTGGAATACTTACACAGTTTGATTGAGTGTTGCGTTGGAAGTTTTGTTCAGTATATTGCTACAGGTCCATAAGTATTTGGACAGTGATCCCCTCCTCTGTACACCACCACAGTGGAGTTGAAAGGAACCAATCACGATGTTCTTCTAATGTTGACTTTTAACTTTAATTCAATGGATTTAACAAAAATATCACATTAACCATTTAGGAATTACAGCTTTTTTATATACTGTTCCTACATTTTCACAGCCCATAAGGAATTGTACAAGCTAAATATAAGGGTTATTTTTAGTGCAAATCATCACTTTTACAGACAGTTTCCTTTAGACAGGTTATGGGATGTACACATGAACATTACCAAGTCAATGAATGTGTCTTGGACTTCATTTACATCAATCATTGAAAAATACAAAAAGTACGGTACTGTATGGTAAAACTGTTTGGATTAGGCAGTTTTCAAAAACTGAGCGACCATGCAAGACGGAGATTAGTGAGGGAAGCCACCAAGACACCCATGACAACTCTGAAGTAGTTATAGGCTTTTATGGCTGTGATTGGAGAAATTGTGCATCGTGCAACATTTGTCTGTTGCATCACCAGTTATACAGCTTCACAGTGGAGTGGCACAGAGAAGGATTTTCACACAACACAACAGATCAAGTCTAGGCTCCCATGTGCTTTCTGGCAAACTATAACTGAAATCCCACATCTTCAATCCTTCTCTGTTCCACTCCACCGTGAAGCTGTGACTGGTGACAACAGACAAAAGTTGTACTTTGCACAGTTTCTCCAATCACAGCCACAGAAGCCTCTGTCTCCTTCAGAGTTGTGATGGGTGTCTTGGTGGCTTCCCTCACAAGTCTACTTCTTGCACGGTCACTCAGTTTTTGAGAACTTTCTATTCCTGACAGATTTACCATACAGTACCATGCTGCTTGGATTTCTTAATGATTGATGTAAATAAAGTCCAAGAAATATTCAGGGACTTGGGAATGTTCATGGATCCATCCCCTGACTTACCTAAAGAAAACTGGCTGTAAAAGTGATGATTTAATCACGTTTACACTTGTAGCTTGTCCAATTATGGATGGCCTCTGAAAATGGAGGGACTGTGCATAAAAATGGTTGTAATTCATAAGTGGTTAATGCAATAGTTTTTTGTTAAACTCCTTGAATTAAAGTTACATTTCAAGCATATCTTGCTTTCATTTCATCTCAATACAAATGCAAAATTACAGGGATTATGCCATTGTCCAAATACTTTTGGTCCTGACTGTACATGAAAGAAAAGCTCAAAATTCCCAATTTCGTCTTCCACTTTCTTCTTTAAAGATACTTTCCTGCACTATTTTAAAGCACATGAAAATGATCAAACATCGTCTTCTGTAGATGTTACGCAGTCATGTGACCTTCAGTGCCAACCTTCCCATTCTGGAGGGCAAAAGAGAGACTGGATCCACCTGCTTAGCACACCACTAGGCCTGTCCCTATCAGAATGTAAAGCACAAGCACAAATCTGCCCTCTAAATATGTTGAACACTTAGGAATGTGGCAGAATGGTTGCTAGTTGAGGTGCAGGATTCATACCACCTGCCAGGATAATATAACATGTTGGCTTTTTTTTCCCTACCAACTACAAATGACCAAGTAAAACTGGTTCAACTTCTCACCACGTGTGCCATGATGACTGGTGACCAAAAAACACAAACATTTGGAAACAAGCACAATCCGTAGAGATTCCTAAAAATCAACACCCAGACCTAAATTTAACCTAAGGTCAACGAAATCCAGTTTGAAATAGGCTGAAGCTAAATGCACTATTTGAAAAGCAGAACAGAGGTACATCTGAAGCGTTTCCATAAAATTAGTCAATTTCCTGCATATTAGCACAGGGCTGGAAATTTAACTCTGACCTCTGATCTTGTTCACTGACTGATCCTAACCAAAATCAATCAGTTCTTCCCATACATACAGTGCCTTGCAAAAGTATTCACCCACTTAGGCTTTTACACATTTTAATTTCTTTACGGCATTTTGAAAAACAAACAAAAAAAATCAGGCTTCTTTATGTTAAAATTTCTAAAATTATCCTCTTTAAACTCAAACTGAGAACAAATCTCTACAACTTGACATAAATTAAATAAAAATATCTAAGCCAAAATGATGGGTTGCATAAGTAATGGCACCCTTTAATATAACAAGTAAATCATCACTTTACAGTCAGTTTTCTTTAGACAAGTCAGGGGATGGATACATGAACATTTCCAAGTTACTGAATATGTCTTGGACTTCATTTACATCAATTATTAAGAAATACAAACAGTATGGTACTGTATGGTAAATCTGTGTCAAGTAGGCAGTTCTCAAAAACTGAGGGACCATGCAAGAAGGAGACTAGTGAGGGAAGCCAACAAGACACCCATGACCACTCTGAAGGAGTTATACACTTCTGTGGCTGTGATTGGAGAAATTGTGCATAGTGCAAGTTTTGCATTACCAGTTACACAACATCATGGTGGGAGTGGCGCAGAGAAGGATTTTCT
>OMMV01109271.1:0-10772 GCA_900302635.1 Chatrabus melanurus
TACCGCCACCAACTGGACAGAAGTGTGTAGCAGCAGACTGACAAAGCAAAAAGGAAAAGCCCTGCATTGAAAATGTTATTTATGTAAAACAAGTATTGCTATCAAAATATACTTAAAGTATAAATAGTAAAAGTACTCATTATGTGGAATGGCCTGTTTCAGAATAATAAATATATTGTAGAATAATATAATTATTCTACAATTTAATATATTGTAGAATAATAGATTATTGATTATATTTCTGATTATTACACTTTATCTACATATGATGTTGTGACATTTTTCATTTCAGTGTGTTCAGTGACACTGCAATGCAAATACCATTGTGATCTAATAATATCAATCTAATAATAATGTTTCATATTTATCACTTTTGGTATGATTTCTAAGTTGATCAGAAACCAGACAGGATGTGGCTGCTAGAGTGCACCAGAATGCACCTCGGAGCATGTAGAATTTCAAAATTTCCTGACCCCCTTCTGGTGGTTTTAGACCTTTGGCCTTTGCATATGAACACTTTGCAGCCATCTTTGCAGTCCTGCCTACTCGCCACAGAAAAGTTCAGATTTTGTTTTTCCTGACCTCACTTTCATCACTGCTGCTTAAAGGGGATAACTGACGACACACTGATTTGTCTATTTCATGTTATGCCCAAAACACACCAATGACTAAAGAAGAGGATAAATGTAACCCATTTGCACCAAGCTCCCAACTTCAAACATGCCCCAAACCGCCTCCACCACCCATTATCAACCACGCTCTATAGACTGTCAAGATAGGGCCCAAGGA
Source organism: Chatrabus melanurus (assembly GCA_900302635.1). NCBI lineage: Eukaryota > Metazoa > Chordata > Actinopteri > Batrachoidiformes > Batrachoididae > Chatrabus > Chatrabus melanurus. The sequence goes on from OMMV01109271.1 coordinate 790, forward strand.
ATCACTGACTGAAGTTGCTGCATTTAATGTTTCAAGCATTTTGAAACGGTCTTGTTTCTGCCGTTGCTAGGAGGAGTTTAAAGCCAACCCCCTCCCTCTGGTACACTTATGTTGTGCCTCATATTTGCTTGTAAACTACTGTTTACAAACATATTTGTCATGTCAACTCTGACTGAGAGTGTGTGAGTGAGGAAGTGAATAAATGTGATGAATCACAGCAGCTATGATGGATTTTATGATGCGAATGAAGAGGCCCCCCTCCTCTTCCTTCTATAACAAATCGGCTCATTTACCACTTCACCGCTGGGGCCCTGCAGGCATCTCCTGACATCACCTTAATAACTGATGTCATGTCTTTCTTACTCAGGAGGCTTTGCAGCACAACACAGGATGTTATCTGGTTGATTTCACATAAGCTGCATGTTTGTGTGTCACCCACAGTGCAGGTCAAAACAGGGTCAACTGTAAATCTTTTGCCAAAAGCTCTTTTTGGGGATGGTGCCTGAACGTTCATCCTCATCTGGGATCATGATAGCAGTTTTATACATTTGTAATTGCATGGTAAAAATTAACCCTTTCAAAATGAAACATCCCACTTCCACTCCAGTTCTTTAGCTCCGTCCTGTGTACGTCCTGCTGCACCCTGGCAGTGTCCCTGTCCTAAATGTGGACGTGTTCCTGTCCTCACTCGCTGAGATGAGTGCTTTCAGACCAGGATGAGGCACAAAGTTTCAGTTTTACTACCTGGCTAAATTGCTTTGTGATGGAAAAAAATTGTTAAAGGAATGATACCTGAATAATTGAAGCACCCGGCCTTTAAAATTGCAGGGTTGCTGAGATTTCAGGCACAAATGTGGAAGCCAACTCACCAAAATATTCATATGATTATTGAAGAATGGATACTTCAAGGGCCCACTCAGGTGTGGCGACCCTCTCTATGCCCCCCTCCCCCAATCTCTCAAGTTTCCCCTGTGTCTGCTTTATAAAAGCTTTTATTCTGTTACAGCTACTCTTCAAAAGGAATTTAAATTAATCCCAGTAATGACTTTTTGTTTGATTTATGTCCTCTAGATGATGTCTTTTTCTAAGGAATCTTAAAACGGAATTTTTAATTAATTTCAGCTTTTAAAAAAATCCCACTACAAATGACATGCATCGCCCTGTCTCTGCAATGGTATACAGTAGGATGATGGAAAGATGAAAAATAAATGAGGCGTACACCAAACTAAACAAGATTTCACTTTATGAAAGTTTTTTTATATTGTCCAATAAAACTACTTCATGCACACGTCCATTAAATAAGACATTCAGTTAGGTCCATATATATATATTGGGACATTGAGATTGTTGGTGTTTTGATTTTCTAGCTCAGCATGTTGGAGTTGAAATCAAGTATTGATTATGAGCTTTTAATGCAGGCCGTCATCTTTAATTGGAGGGTTATTGCATCCAAATCGGGAACGTCATACTAGGTATTACAGCACTTTTTTTCGTGTGTGGTCGTCGTTCTTTTTAAGGGACCAAAAGTATTTGAACAGCTGGCTGCTGCGCTGTTCACTAGCCAGGTGTGTGTTGTTCCCTCATTATCTCATTTACAAGTCAAAAGATAACATGTGTAAAGTTGATTTCAGCTGTTACAGATCCTTTGAGGGTTCAGTTAAATCATTCATGGGTGTCTTGGTGGCTTCTGTCACTTATCTATTTCACACATGGCCAGTTTTTGAGGATAGCCTGCTCTAGGCTGTGCCGTGTCCTTACCATTTCTTAATTATTTATTTAGTTCAAATCAGGCGGTCATGTAACACTTGAAATCAACTGTAGACATTTTATCTGCTGACTTGTCTATGAAGTAATGAGGGAATAACACACACACGTAGCTGTGAAACATTTTGGCAGCTAATCGTCCAAATACTTTTGGTCTTGCACAAAATGCTATAATTCCTACATCGTTCACCAGATCTGGATGTAATTACCATCAAATTAAAGCTGACATCAACAATAAAACTAATGCGTAATGAATATGCACGACAAGCATTTTTATGATTTGGTTTTGTGTTAAATTTACTGTGATGGATAAAACAACGAATGCTTTGTTAATGCCTAAATATATGGATCTAATTCTATTTGAATCCAACAGTTCACACATAAGAATATGAACTGTTAAAAGTCTGCAGATTTAAATATAAACAGAGCTCTGAATAATTTAAAATCTGGCATTGGCAGTTTTGAAAATGCAGAGTAAAAATGGCCAGTTGTCTCCTTTTTGTAGTTGATTTCTGACCAGCTGGGCTTATGGGTTCCGTAATTGAATTTTCCTTTCCATGATTTTCTAATTTGCATTATTCACTCAGGCAGCACATGGGAGACAAAGCTCTTGAGTTCAATCATCGTCCCACATGAAACAGAGAAGGGAAGCACTGTTCTTGTCACTTCAATTTTCAGTCAGGCTGTAACAGAGGCGTAAGTTTGTGAAAGTATACGTGCGTGTGTGCGTGTGTGTGTGTGTGTGTGTGCAGGTTGCGAATACACAATGGAATTGTACGTGTGTCTGTTCGCATTTAGCCGACTGCTTGGATCACTTTAGTTCCCACAGAGAAAACAAATTAAAAGATGACACCTCTCTCATCTGCCTCTCATCCCCTGCTCTTCTTTCTGTCAAGAGGCGACAAAATGCTAAATATAGTTTTGCAAGTGGAGCAGAGAAAGCTTGCGAGTGACATCCCCGACAAATGAACTGTCATCATGAAGGTCAAGACAAAATGATACTTTGGCAGCATGAGGATGTGCAAACACGGGCGTGATCATCACACCAATGATCTCATCTGTGATAGTGAAAGAAATGCGTATCAGTGTCATAATCTGCACAGTATATCGCAGCGCTCTAGTTGAATATTGTAACATCAATGAGGATATTTTCTCAATAGACATATAGACGGGTGATTAATTTAAAAGTAACACAAATAAATGAGTGGATAAACATAAGTACAGATACTGAAATATACAGTTGTTGTCAGACGTTTACAGAAACCGTATTTTACGCACTCCGTGTCGCACTGGAGTATATAGATAAGACTTTATTGAATCTGCGCCAGGGAACTTCACTTGTTACAGCAGCATATCAGTAATCAAGAAAGATGTAATCAAGTGGAATACAAATAATACAAAAAAGTATTTACAAACTATAAAAAACTATGTAAACTATATATGAAAAAGGTAAAAGAAAAACATTACAGCTTAATGAAATGAAATGAAATGAAAGAAAAACACAAGATATGAAATTGTACTAGGAAGCGTTAATTGCTCCGGAAATGTAACGGGTATAAATTCAAAAATATAATTATCGAATAGGTAAAAGAATACAGAATAATAATATAGAATAAAGTGTGGTAGAAATTAACGGTAGTGCAGATAATCATGATATTGAATGCAGTGTGGCAAGGAGATGAAAACAGCAGTAGATGCGAACAGTAATGGTAATGATGTTGTGGTGAGAACAGCATCATCACGCTGCTCCATTTAAGGTGGTGGTGTTGTAAAGTCTGATGGAAAGACGGACCTGCGACAGCGTTCCTCCTTACATTGTGGGTGCAGTAGTCTGTTACTGAAGGAGCTGTGTTAAGCCTGCACATTCTCACGCAGGGGGTGAGAGCGATTGTCCATGATGGATGTCAGCTTGTCTAACATCCTCCTCTCACCCACCTCCTCAATGGAGCCCAGACCCTGACCAGCTAATTTAGTCTCTTCCTGTCCCTCTCAGAGCTTCCACAGTGCCAACAGATCACTGCATAGTGGATTGCAGACGCCACCACAGTGTCATAGAATGCTCTTAACATTGTCTTGCACACACCAATGGACATTAGTCTTCTCAGAAGATGGAGTCAACTTTGGCCCTTCTTATACAGGACATCTGTGCTGTGAGTCCAGTCCAGTTTGTTGAGGTGAATGCCCAGGTATTTATACACCCCCACAATCTCAACGTGGGGGTGTCTCCTCAGCTCCTCTTTGTCCCCAGACCTAAAAATCCTCTTCTTCTCATTCAGTAGGGCTTTTAAATCCAGGGTCACCCAGGGTTTGTTATTTACAAAACACTGTACCTTCCTGGTACACAGTATTTTCCACACAGACGTTAATATAGTCCATAATGCAGGATGTCAAAAACTGTCAATATCCTCCCTGTGTGGACTGCACAGCACTTCCTAGTCCTTGGTGTCAAAACAGTCCCTCCATGCCATACGTGTCTCTTCAGACCATCTCCTCACATACCTTTTGGTTGGTGTCTGTTTAGGTAGGCAGGGAGCAGATAAACCAGGTTGTGGTGCGAATGGCCCAGCGGAGGGAGGGGGAGGGGAGCTGTATACATCCTTTGTGTTTGCATTAGTCACATCTGCTCAAACATGCGTCATGAAGAGGGAAAAGCATATATAAATCGCATTGACCTGACCTGACCTGACATGACTCAACTTGCTTGAATGCCATGACCTGGATGACTGAGAAGCTCCACAGACACGTATGTTTTTGCAACACAAAAGCATCAGAATAACATGGTGGCATTGATAAGAGGAATTGATAATGTCTGAGGCATACGATTCCGATGGATTGAAATATTCGGAACCGGCTCTCTAGCACCTCTTGTTCTGGATCCTGGACTTACAGCCACTGAAACCACTGTTTGTCACTTCCTCTGAGTTTAACAATGAACGGGATTGTTGGCAAATCCTCTGTAGTAAGCGGATTCAACCTCATTCAACCCTCTGACAATCACACACGGTTAGGCTCATAAGTATTTGGACTTTGACAGCATGTCTGAGTTGAAATCAAATAATGAACATGAACACCTTGTGCAGCACTCTTTGTGTGGTCTCCTATTTTAAGTGACCAAAACTAACTAGACGTTAGGTTGCTTAGCTGTTTAATGGTCACGTGTCACATTATTTCATTGACAAGTCGGCAGAAAACAGATCTAGAGTTAAGTTCAAGCCTTGCATATCCTTTGGAGTTCAGTTAATCATTTCTAAAATGTAGAGAATATGGCACATCTGTATAGAGCAGGAGTTACAAGCTTCAGTGCGTGTGATTGGAGAGACCAACATTATGCTTCTTCATGCACAGTCGCTCAACTTTTAACTCACTTATGTTGTGATTGGCAGCTCCATCAAAAACTTATACAAAAACAAATATATATGGACTTACTGTGTCAAAGGTTGAGGCTCACTGCCTCATTTATGCTCCTCCAGTTCAAGCATCATTTGGATTCATGCTAGAATCTTTTTTTGATTTTTTTGTTTTTTGCTTTTAACAAAGATTCAATGAGCTTGTCTGTGTTTAAATATCAAACTATCTTCAGAACTGTGAAATAGTTTAGCGTATCTATGCATCTCAGTCAGTTTGTGGGTTTGATCCCTTGGTTGTGGTAAGTGTTCATGTGTCCTTGAGCAAGACACTAAATCCTGTTGAGCTGCAGCCATTAATCGATTAGTAATCAACTATTAAATTAATCAACAACTATTTTATTAATTGTTTTGAGTCATTTTTAAAAAAATATCCAAATTCTCTGATTTCAGCTTCTTAAATGTGACTACGTTCTGGTTTATTTGACTAGATTCTTTACTCCTATCTGACAGTAAACTGAACACCTCTGGCTTGTGGCGAAAACAAGACATTTGAAGGCATCATCTTGGTCTCCAGAAAACATTGATCGACATTTTTCATCATTTTATGGACCAAATAACTAATCGAGAAAAAAGATAAATTAATTGATTATGAAAATAATCATTAGTTGCAGCCCTAGTTAGGATGTCAAAAAAGGAGTAGGAAAGCCATAAGAATTGAGTCGACGAAGCAGAAGTAAAATGGGAAGAAAGTGACTGACAGCATAAATTGAAGTTTAAAGAGGAGACAAGAACAAGACAAGAGTGAGCTAAGGAGAAGAAAGGAATGCTGAGATTTCACATTGCTTTTAGCCGTGTTATTGCGGCTCGGGGTGTCCATAATTTAGTGCAATGATGCAATGATGAGCTGTCCTGTGGGGGAGCTTATATGCTCAACTCTGCAGGTAATATGTCTCTCATTGTAACTGAAACAATCAGCATCTCAGGTGGATTCAGATGTTGAAGTTTACAACTCTGTCCTGTCCAGTTTACCTCACTGTTAAACATTTTAATTGAGGTACACTCGACTCACTCCCATTTGCATTTTTTTTAGAACATTAATGGCACTTAAACTGTAAGTCCACCACCATTTGGTCTGAATCTAAATATGTGTAGTTCTTTAAATTTATGGGTTTCATTATCGGACCTCTCTGACCTGAGAGATCAGGCATTATACTGCAGCGGGAGAGCAATCGCAGTTGTTATATTGGTGAAACAATAAATGAAATCATTAATCAATAGAAAGAAAATGAATCTGCTTCATTGAATGTATACAGAACATTTTTTTAAAATTCTCTTAGAGATTATCGAATGTGATTTTTCTGGTTTTGCAGAGGTTGTGTGGTTTGCCCTCTCTGTCTTAGTACACAGTAACTCAAAATTAGATGATGATTTTTGACATGATCTTTGGGTCAAGGAAGAATTGATTCCATATTGAGGCAGTTTCAGATATAATTAAAATCTTCTATCTCTTTTATATCCTTTTATTAAGAACTGGCTTTATGACATCATAAATACTAAAATATACGCCTGCCTCTAGACCCAAATTTAAAACCCTGTCCTTAGCGGTTGGCAGAGGGAATAATGGGCAATCATTATTTTCCCAGGAAAGACTACATGGACCTAGACCACATAACTATCAGAACACCATAAGGACAATCAGTATCACATTTCCTCCAGCATAAAGCAGTGACCTCCTCTCACCGAGCGATTCTGTAGTGTAGTAGTTAGCACTCTGGACTCTGAATCTGGCGACATAATCTTGCTGGAACTTAAATTTGTCATTGTGACGACTGTATCTTTAAAAAAAAAAAACAACCCAGAACTATCACACTGTCGAAAAAGATATTCATTCAGTTTTGTAAGACGGACTGATTTTTTTACAGGGAAAACAAAGGTTAGGGCTAGGTTAAGGTTTGGATCCACGTAATCTGTCCCATTAATCAGTTTTTTGGCTGTGAGGCTCAAGGGAGGTCCACTAGTCATGAAGTCTTGTTGTTGGTGTCTGTGTGGCGGCTCTGTTTTTTTTTTCCCCCAGCAGAGGTATGCGCTCTGTGGTTGCACCTTTGAGTCATAGTTTGAATACCTCCATTGAATTTCTTGCTTGGATTGTTGATCACACTAAATCAGGCAGGTTGAGGCTGTCAGATTTTAATAACATGTAGCTGATGTAACACATTAGAAATACGTTTAATTGTAGTTATATTCCTCTTGACAGAAGCCTCTTTGTCATCTTGAAGGAGTTCCAGTGAGAGGAAGTTTTCAGAGTGACGCTCCACAGGCCTGTCAAAGTTTCCGACCTTCTAACACTCGTCCATCTCTGCACCTTCTAACGTAAGTGTCCATCTCTCTTTTCTCTGAGAAATAGCACAAGATTAGTCAGGAAAATGTAACTTTGAGGTCTGAAGCAACTACAGCTCTCTAAGGTAATGTGATCAGGACATCTCTTTGTCTTTAAGTTAGCAGGATATTTCAGTAAGTTATGAACAGATATCAATGAATGTTGGAGGGCTCAGCCTCGGGTCAATGAAGCATTGATTAGAGTTTGAGGTGAATCTGGATGTGGCTCTAGGACCATTTTTCAAAGAAATCCAACCCCAAGAAACAAAGGAGGGGCTTCCACAAGCTTTCAGGCTCTAAATCTAGAATTTTTTTTTCTTCTCAAATTTTGTAGTCGCACAAATGGACAACAAAAGAAAAAAAAAACTAGTTTGTATGTGCCAAACCACCTCAGACTTTAAATATTTTCAGGTTGGTTGCTTTTTTAAAATTTTTATAATAAATCCAAGCTACTACATGCACTAATTCTAAAATTTAGAACTCCAAAATTCTATAAATTTTCTAGAATTCTTGAATATTGAGTAGACAGATGGACAAACAAAACAAAGGCCAATTACAGTCCCCCCTGAGCCTTGTCAGAATTCAAGGAAGGTTTTCAGCAACATTGTCCGTGTGTCAGGGAAGAGGAATGCAAAAGGAATTTTGTTGGTGAACCAGATCTTCCATGACACCCTTTTTTCTTTTTCTTCATCTTCTTGGACATTGTCACATAGGGGCGGTTCTATTTTATCGCTTCATTTGGATTTTTGCTTTAGGATTTGTGTGGTTACTGGTGGGGGGGGTGGGGTTTCTAACTGGCCCATCAGTTGATGGAGGTAACAATAGTTGGCTGTTGTTGAAAGCTCATTTGAACCCCCCCCAAAAAAATGCTCTGGACCAACAACCAGCTTGGTTCAACATCTTGCCATTTAAAAAAAATATTTTATTTTATTTTTATTTGTTTATTTATTATTTTTGTCCCAAGGAGAACACAAACTTTATGTTTAGGTCGAAATGCATAGAATGGGTTGTTGAACCACAATGGATCCCATTCTGCTTTGGTGGAAAGGCCCTGTGAGAGTTCTTGTTCAGCCTAATCATTGTAACCATTATGCAGACCTTTGTTGGATGTGATGCACTGAGTTTTCTCTCCAACATTTTAGAATTCCCTCCATCATGTCATTCATACATAGTAGTCGTGTTGTTCCCCTTACTGCCACTGGTCTGTCTGTTATATTTGTTTGATGTTTTTATCTTTCATTCTGTCTCTCTGTGAAGGGTTTGATGGAGAGCTGGTCGAATGTCAGCTGGAACTATTGTCATAACTGGAGGAATTCTCGCCGGAGTGATACTGCTGTGCATTGTAGCAGTTCTCTGTTACTGTAGACTCCAGGTATTGTTGTGTGTGTTGTGTGCACGAGGGGGTGGAACGTTTTTTTTTTTTCTTTCTTCTTCTTATTTTTGGGTGGGAGGGCATTTCTTTTTCAAAGCTCTTTATGTCAGGCATTCAGAATGCTTTAAATATAAAACACATAGCACAGAAGAAATTAAAATACACAAAATTTATACATATAATTAAAAGAAAATACACAAGCGAACAAAAACAACAAAATTTTGAACCCACAGGTTTTTGATGAGCATATTAAGATTCAGGGCGGCACGGTGGTTCAGTGGTTAGCACTCTTGCCTCACAGTAAGAAGGTCTGGGGTTCGATTCCCACCATGCCCAGTTCCTTTCTGTGTGGAGTTTGCTTGTTATCCGCGTGTTTGCGTGGGTTCCCTCCGGGTGCTCCGGCTTCCTCCCACTTCCAAAGATATGCATGTTAGGTGAATTGGTGACTGTAAATTGGCCGTAGGTGTGAGTGAGAGTGTGGCTGTGTTTGTCTGTCTATGTGTGGCTCTGCGATGGACTGGCAGCCTGTCCAGGGTGTACCCCGCCTCTCGCCCAATGACCGCTGGGATAGGCTCCAGCACCCCTGTGACCGTTAACTGGAGTAAGCGGGTATAGAAAATGAATGAATGAATATTAAGATTCAGACAAAATAGAATAAAACCCTTCACTAATTCTAAATGCTAGAAAATAAATATGGTTAAGTCAGTTAAGTTAAACACTTTAACTGATGTGAAGAGAAGTTAGCACCTGGAGTATATGACTGAATTTCCTCACCTTTGTCAAAACTCTATCAGCCATGTTCTGGATTGCTTAAATACTGATTATACTATATGTGGTAACCTAGAAAATAAAACATTGCAGACTGATCAATGCTGGTAGATAAAAAAAAAAAAGCATGAGTCACTGTCTATGCATGCATCAGCCATACACATTATCAGTCTGATCACTGCAGTGTTACACAAATACTAGTAGACAGTGCCTGTGAGTATGTACCTGTTGTGTCCTGTCATTTGTCCTGTGCCCTCTGTGTTCAGTGTTTAGGATTTGTATGATTTTTATGCTTTCTCCAGTCCTGAGTTCTCATCTAGTTTTTCTCAGTCACATTTCAGTTATGTTCTGCATTA
>OMMV01109304.1:0-15083 GCA_900302635.1 Chatrabus melanurus
TTAACAGCTTCTCTTTATTTAAAAGAAAAATTTAGACACATTTAATATGCCTAAATCTTATATACACTCACCGGCCACTTTATTAGGTACACCTGCTTGTACCAGGTTGGACCTGCTGCTGTAGCCCATCTGCTTCAAGGTTCAACATGCTGTGCATTCAGAGATGGTATTCTGCATACCTTGGTTGTAACGAGTGGTTATTTGAGCTACTGTTGCCTTTCTATCATCTCGAACCAGTCTGCCCATTCTCCTCTGACCTCTGACATCAACAAGGCATTTTCGTCCACACAACTGCCGCTCACTGGATATCTTCTCTTTTTCAGATCATTCTCTGTAAACTCTAGAGATGGTTGTGCGTGAAAATCCCAGTCGATCAGCAGTTTCTGAAATACTCAGACCAGCCCGTCTGGCACCAACAACCATGCCACGTTCAAAGTCACTTAAATCCCCTTTCTTCCTCATTCTGATGCTCCGTTTAAACTTCAGCAAGTCGTCTTCAACGCGTCTAGATGCCTAAATGTATTGAGTTGCTGCCATGTGATTGGCTGATTAGCTATTTGTGTTAACACGCAATTGAACAGGTGTACCTAATAAAGTGGCCGGTGAGAGTATATGTGTGTGTGTGTGTGTGTATAAAACCCCAATAATAACTCATCAGTTGAAGCTACTTTGAGCCATAAATTTATAAATAACTAGGTCTGTGGTCACTGGCTGAAAGGTGTGTCGGTGAGCTGAGTCCAGGGCCCTGCTAGCAGTGGCTGCTAGTTGCTGTGAGCTCCACCATGTTTGTCCTTTCTGATGGATTTTACGACAAGTATCTGAGATGATATGGCCTCTTGTGTGGTTAATTGTACTAACGGTCCATCTAAGAAGTCTGCACTCCCGAATTTCCTTTGAGTGGAATTTCATTGTTACTTAATTTGTATATTGCCCACTGTTAGCACAAACTAGCAGGTATCAAGAGCTTGGTGAGGTTATTTTCACTGTTACTCCACAGTTACTGAGGCAATATGCCATCATCATTTTTAATACCCGCACCTAACCCACCGACACATTGTCACTCCCAACTCGTCACATTTTGACGCTCGGTCAGTGCCCCTTTGACTCATTACGTGACGGGTTCGGTAGCACCTTTGCGTCAGTGCCGTGCGGGGAAATGCATTATTTTTACAGCAGCGTCATTTCTCTCTGATAACAGGCAGAACTATCTGTTTGACTTCCACGTCATCAGGGAACATTCATCTGTGTTTGGGTTGTAGTTATGGTTATGGTTAACAGTTCCCTTCGCATCACATAGTGACGTAAAGGGACTACCCAACTCATCACACATTGACGTTTGGGCAACGCGAACCTTTTGTATCAAAATGTGAGGAGTTGGGAATGAGAATGCGTTAAACCCACCTGTTATGAAAACCAATGCCCAGTCTGAAAAAAAAGTGCATTAATAAAACACCACACCATCGAACCAAAGTTAGCCTTTTAGCTTTAGCATGTTTTGTAACTCTAAGATGGGGTGCATTTGTGAGTTTCATTCGTCCCACCCAGGTCATGCTGGTCTTGTCTACGCGCCACCTGCGAAGTCAGGCAGTGCCAATATTGCCAAATTTGGAACCGCCCCATTTGAGCTTCAAACCAGCTCTCAGAAAACCTTTGGGTGACGTCATGGACAGTTTTCCATGTCTATGTTTAAAAACCCCAAATCCACCCCGTTAGCTCTGCCAGTGCATAATCGCATAAACCTCCAGTTGATTTATAAGTATTGTGACGTGATAGAGCCTCTGTGTACCCATAAGAAACGCTCAGAATTCAACAACATTATTCCCACATATGTACACTGAAGGCTTGGGGTGAAAAAATGAAGTGACTTTTAAACGGATAAACATTAATAAATCAGCTGGGCCGATTCCTATTTGTGCTCTGAGCCTTTTCCACCTGTCTGCTGAGTCTTTGACAGAGAGGCTGCTGGCATTAAAACATATAAATATTGGTTTGAAAATATAGTCCTGCCACGGCTCTGTATTATGGTTATGGCTGGAGGAATAATTCAATCTGTGTGGATTGTGATCTGGCTGAATTAATGGGGCTGAATGGAGGGGGAAGCCTGCAGCTTTGGCGTCAGTGATGTGTGGGAATTCATCGCACTGTTTAGCACAGAAGGGCACATTGTAAAATGGCTGCGGAGTGTCCTGCGATGTATGTCACCGTCACTTTTATCACGAGCCTTATGATGAAACCTGTGTGTCTGCGCGGTTTTGAAATAACGCCCCGCGTTATCTCCGCCGCCGAATATTCATTGCCGCAATTATTCAAACCTGCACAGCTTCCTGTCCGCGTTTATGCGCGCGGCTGTATGAGGAGCTATTCACAATTTTCTCTCCATAAATCAGCATTGCATTATGAAAATCAACACACGGCTACATGAAGCCCGAAGCTGAAAAGAATTGGAGATGTAACTGTAAATAAATAGCGTTTTTTGTTTTTTTTTCCACACCTGTCCAAAGCGAAAATCCGCTTTGATAAAGTTTTCCGTTTGGCTTTCGAGGCTGCACTTCACAAGGACTTGTTCCTCAGAAGTTGTCAAGATTGAGGCGATCATGTACACGTCACCCGCATTCTATCTACCTGCACTCACATGAAACACACAAAGAGTTTGTCTCCTTCAAGCATGAAGGAAGACAGAGAGAGAATATGTAAGCGTGCTTAAGTAATTTTGTTTACTGGCCGCGGCTCCCGTGCACTCGGGGTAAAATCTCCAGGCTCTCCCCCATCTATTGAACAAAACTCAGCAAATTGGTACCTCAGGTTTATTTCTCTTTGAGCTCTCTCACCTGGGAGTCGCGGGAAGAATTGCCTTGTAGGCCTGAACTGCAAACAGCTTTCTCTCTGATCTGCTCCTTTCGCCCTCACACTATTTGAACTGTGTTTTCCCCTGGCATTCTGGGAGCCGTTTGCTCTCTTTCTCTTTGTCGAGATAGAAAAAGACTGTGTTCTTCATACATTTTTTAAAGTCTGGTGTGCAAACCCCAAACGCTCTCCTCTGCGCTCGTGGGTGCTTTCAGGCCGTTACCTGGACGTCAGGGTTTTTTTTTTTTTCTTCTTAAAGCAAAAGGTCCACTGACGCACCCCGATTTGTAAACAAGTTCGGATGACATGAGCGCATTAGTGTCGCTTCTCTGTAAATCTGGCGTTAAGAAATGCCAAGTTTGTGCACGAGGCGGCGCGCTGATGAAGCTGTCATTGATCAATAATTCATCGCAACTTTGCCCGCATGGCCGTACGGGCGTCTCGGTAAGTTTGCGAGCAAAACATTAAAGAATCAAATGAAAGTGGAAGATCAGGCAAAAAAATGAAAGATACACACACCGTGTTGATTTTTAATGGCTTTTTGGAAATGCCATGATGCACTTGGTCAGCAGGTTTAGACAGGAACAGAGGAAGGAAGGAGGATGGACAGGGAGGCGGGGGAGGGAGATGAAAAACAACTTCATACAAGCACCTCTGATTTGTTCTCATTTTGTTAGTTAGTTCTAAAAAGAGAGAAAAAAAATTGCTTCGGCCACCAACTTGTGGTATTTCCCACTAATCCCCGCAACCTCCAGCTCAGCGGTGGTGTTGCTGGTCCATGTGTGTGTTTGCATGTACATACGTGCACCTGCACGTGTGCCGGAGCTCCGGTTTCTATAGTGTGTGGTCGACATCTAAATCCGTGCCAGGACAGCAATCCGGTCTGAAAACACAGCCCCTAATCCTTTAACCTTCAGAACAAGAAAACAGCTGAAGGGTTCCTGCATGCCAAAGCAGAAGGAGAGGGACCGCCCAAAAAGACCCGACCACACCAGACCAGGAGGCCACCGCTGATATTCAGCCACCCCGACATCCTCAAGGCAGGAAAGTGGATTTTTATTTCTGGTGGTTTTGATATCGCTGATCATGGTTCATAGCCCTCTTTCAGGGCCCGGAGTTAACGTGGCGGGCTGATGTCACGATGCGAGTGCTGATCACAGCCGGTGAGATGAGTCCTGATGGCCTTCCAATCTGCCAAAGCCGTGATGGCTGCTTTGCAGATATAATCGCGGTAAATTCTATCACTGTCACTCTCTGTTTCTATCCCGAAGCACTCAGAGTACGCGTAGGCACATCTTTGTGTGTGCTCGTTTTCGTGCACGTGCCTTTCCAGGCTGTCCATGACTGACGAGATAACTGATGGCATTGTGCTCTGTCCGTGTTGTGAAGCTTAACCTCAATAAAGCCTTTTTTGCTCAAAAACATGAGGAGCAGAAACTCTGACGTTGGATAATTTTGTCATGTGCGGTACAACAAATGTGGTGAAGACATTCTAACACAAACTAAAACATGGAATCATGTGGCAAATGTGAGCTTTTGTATATTTATTTCAACATGATGCTGCATCGTTTACCAGAACTACTCAATTTATTTAAACTCACAAAGTTGTAGTATTATTTACAAAGGGGCTGATCTACTAAAATGACATTTTGGTAGGTTTTCAGAATCAGTGAATGCCCTGATTGCAGTTAAGACCAAGATCCAGGTTCATTCATGTCTCTCAGTCCTCGGCCTTTGAGATCAGACTCAAATATGACATTTTGGTCATGTGGCACATTTCTCCCGGCATGATCCAGCACACAGGTGCCTCAGTCTTGAGGACCCCAGGAACTGGAAAAGGCCAAGGGGACACCCACATTTCACCAGGTTGTGACAGATAGATGGTTACTTTCGAGAGGTGGAGATGGACCAGTTGTCTGCCTGGGTGGTTGCCATCCAGGGCACAAGGCAGTTCCGTGGTGTGGTGGACATGGCAACGCGTGGCACAAGCACATATTCTAAGAATTGACCTTACGTGACTTGACCTATCAAAAAAAAAAAAATGGAAGGCAAATGGGAGGGACTTGGAGTAGAGCCGCTGCTTCTTCGTATCGAAAGGAGCCAGTTGAGGTGGTTCTGGCATCTGGTGAGGATGCCCCCTGATCGTCTCCCTAGGAAGGTCTTCCAGGCACGTCCAACTGGGAGGAGGCCCCAGGGAAGATCCAGGACATGCTGGAGGGATTATATTTCCTAGTTGGCTTGGGAACGCCTCGGGATCCCCCAGGAAGAGGTACAGTTCTTGGGCGAGGATAGGGAAGTGTGGACTGAGCTGCTTGGTCTGCTGCCACCGTGACTCGGACCCGGATAAGTGGTAGAAAATGAATGAATGAAAAGTGCAAAATGTGACACCAAAGGCCCCATAAGATAGAACAGCTGAAGACCTGCACAAAGGGTAAATGTGGGAATATTCAACTTTCTAAATGGCAGTAATTGGTGTCTTCAGTGCCCAAGTCAAGTCTGGGACCATGAACTGCTACCACGCTTCACCGCATCCACGACCCCTACAGAACTGCCTTAGGTGTTTGGCAGAGAACCGGTCCATCCCCACATCTCTAAAATAACATGGTTATGGTCAGGTCAGGGCTAGCATTGATCCTGGTACTGGTAAAACTGTAACCCAAATTCACTCACTTTACTGAACAGAGTCAAATCCTCACTTAATGCCAAAGGTTCATATCACGTCAAGTCTTCACTCCATACCAAACGAATCCACATCACATCAGGATTCCCCTCCACACCAAATTTTCACATCTCATCAATTCATAACTGCACGCCAAGTCTTCATGCAACATTGGATCTCCACCTGGGTGACTGCCATGCAAAACCCAATGCATTTCCGTAGTGTGATAAATGTGACAATGCCATGCAGGACCCAGGATGTTTCTGCGCATGCTCCCAGACCTGACAGCAAAGGATCTGAATATTTGCATAAATGTATTATTATTATTATTTTTGCTGCATGGTGACTTAGTGGTTATCACTGTTGCCTCACAGCTGGAAGGTCCCAGGTTTGCTTCTGACCTGGTCCTTTCTGTGTGGAGTTTGCCTGTTCTCCCTGTGTTTGCGTGGGTTCCCTCCGGGTGCTCCGGAGACATGCAGGTTAGGTGAATTGGTCACTCTGAATTGACCGTAGGTATGGGTGAGAGCGTGAATGTGTTTGTCTGTCTTTTTGTGCCCCTGTGATGGCCTGGGCGGCATGTCCAGAGTGTACCCCAGCTCTCGCCCAATGATTGCTAGGATCAGCTCCAGACCCCGTGAACCTTAATTGGAATAAGTGGGTATAGAAAATGTATTATTATTATTATTATTATTTTCAGAGATATGAACAAAAATTTCGAAAATCCTGTTTTTACTTAATCATTCTTGGATAATGAGTTTTGCTTTTTGATGAAAACAATTTTAGAGATTTTTACTTTAGCCTACAATATAACAAAACTGTGAAAACTTTGAGAATACACTGCAAATGAAGCGCCCACTGAGGTCCGCTCTAATTCATGGTCACATTGAACAATGAAGCTTCATCGTGCTTTTGCATTGTTGAATTCTGAACGCCGCTCAAATTATAAATTTAACATTAAATTCTTCCTTGTCTAATAATTCTTCCATTACTAATAAAGCACAGAAGTAAGCAGCAACAGGTTCTCTGAATCAAACATCCAACCTTCCAGAACTCCAGCCTTCCCGTCATTTGCCTGTATTGATATTTGTGCAGATAATTCCTGACAATGAATAAACAAAATTTTGCACTTCTGTATTTTTTTTAGCCCCCAGCATATTCCTGAGGGCTCTGTCTAGACGGGAAACAGATAAACAAGAAAAGTTCTAAAGAGACTTAGCCAGGGGCGCTGAATATACACTCTCACACAACGGCATACGAACTCTGAATTGTACATCACACACATACACTGCATGCATACTGTAAGTACACTTCCAACCCACTGCCCGCACTACTTACCAGTCACCACCTGAGTCTCCCCTCCACTCACCGACACACTAAGCCAACTGCCTTAAAGCAATCAGCTCCTGCTTTGGGTTTACTTTCATGAAGGCAGCTTGTGTTCATTACACCCACTTTTTTTTTCTCCCAACTTCCGCCAAACTGGTGGATTAACTGCTTAGCCAGACTGTTTCATTGTAAATGTAACCACGAAGGTGTGCGATTCTAGGGGGTTGTGGGAGACGACACGATCCTGCAGTGGCAGCTGCTGTCTTTTTGATAACGCTTACTTTTTTCAAATGACATCTCCGCAGTATAGACTTTTAAACTACAGCAATTGACGATAAAAATGTGCATGAGCGTGCAAAACAAAGGAGTCATTAGCAGTAAGGACAAAAGTCTCAAAGCGATGAAAAACATGGCATTCTTGATGTCACACCAGAAAAAAAGGATTAATCCAAATACAGTCCCATTTCCCCTTTTTTTAGCCAAACACTCACTGATGAAACTGCTTTTGTTGCAATGTACTGACTCATGTCAACAAGAGGCTAAGAACTGATACTGTTTGGAACTGACTACTCTGGTATAGAAAAAAAGTATTTTGGAATACACATACGGCAGCTCTTATATTTCCATGCTACAGAATGTTCATGTCACGTTTTGAGTGTTGTGCAGCACCTACAGCATCAACTCTGCCAAATTGGACAAAAATGCTCAGAAATAAATGACATATGCAAACGTAAATGCTTATTACTCCAGAAAATTTGATTACAGAAAACCTTTCTCAGTGTCACAGTTCACATTTCATCTCTTCTGCCAGTGCTTTTATTCTGACACTCCTGTTCGTCGTGTATTTCTGTGGCTTTACTTCCTGTTCACTGGCACTCCGGCTTCTGGTTCATGTCCACGCTCATTTCCTGGTTTATTGAGTCTCACACTATTTAACTGTACACAGCCCCTCACTCCTGTGCCAGAATGTCCAGCTCTTGTGCTCGTCTTCTTGCGTCGTTTCTCCGTGTTTGAGTTGCTGCTGCTGACCATTGTGATTTTCTCATGTTTCCTGAGTTTGCCTACTGTCTTTGGACACTGTGCATTGAGCTGTTTGCAAACTGTGTTTCCACTCTCAGCTATGTTTCCTGGATTAAGTCTTTGCTCTTTCCCACATGGATACTTCTGCACTGCGGATTGACCTCAGTGTGTTTTCTGACCTCCTGCCTGTTTAACTGGTTTACTCACTTGCCAACACCCCCAACTTTACTGTGCTTTGCTGGACTGCTTTCTTGCTATGAATTATCTATTTCCTGTGAAGTAGCTGTCAATAACAACTGTGACTTTTACCTACCTGTATTGTTCTCTGCTCTGGGGTCACCAGTTGTGCTCAATGCATCACTCTCAGGTTCAATATTGATGATAAAAACACAAATATTTAGGCAAACAGAGGATGTTGTTTCAAGCTGTAAAGTTTTCAAAATGGTTAATGTGAACATGTTAGCATTTTGTCGGTCAGTTTGCTATTTAAGATGCTGTTCCAGTGAACTGGTTATTCTGGTTGAATGATTTCTGCTTTGTTCTTTGGATGAGACCCTGTTTGAAGGGGGCTGCATTACTCCAGGTGACATGGAGCCATCAGGACCAAGAAGTTCCTCTACTGGATTCCAGGCAGGAGCACAGGAGCTGCGGTGAACCCAGATGCCTGTTGGGAGTTGGTGTCTGTTGGTGGCATGTCTGGGGGATCCGTCCGTCCTTCCATCCGTCCATCCATCCATCCGTGATCCTTCCAGGACTGGGACATGCGGGGTCTACATGGGAGCTGTTGAGATGCAGAGCATGTCTATGTGTTAAGGGACCATCCTGTGGACGAAAACTGGGGGATGTCCTCTTTAAGATTAATACTCACCAATTGTAGTCCATTTTACTGGGACTCCGCTCTTCACCTTTTGGTTGTCTTTTGAGCCATCGGTCAATGTGATCACTAGACTCAATATGTATATTGTTGCTTCGCTGCAACATTTCTGTCTCGGCATGTTTGACAATTCCTTGTTGTGCTTTTTTTTATTTCGTTGTTTTGTTTTGTTAGTAGGGCTAAAGCAGATGGTCACCCCACTGAGTCTGGTCTGTTTGAGGTTTCTTCATATAACCAAAAAACACTTGACGGAGTTTTTCGTTACCACTGTTGCCAATATGCTTGCTCATGGGGTGGGTAAGGTTTAAACCTTACTCATATGTATCACCTTGGAGTGACTTATGTGGTGATTTGATGCTTTATAAATAAATTTAATTGAACAGAATTGGCTATTTGAAGAACACAACAAGCTAGTTCCCTGGAATAACATTAACTATCCAAAAAACATTTGGAATTATGGAACAAATTGAAAAAAAAAAATGATTTGATTTGGTTGCAAAAGGTAGCCAGATAAATACATACATACATACATACATACACAAAAAGCATTGCACACCCTTTTAAAATTTCTGGATTACAATATCATAAAATTTCGTGGTTGGGCTCATGTGGTTAAGAAGAAGATAAGCTTTCCGCATATTCATATGTTGCCATTTTATTGAAACACAGTGATCCAGGGTGTTCGGGCTGCCCCCCGAGCATTTCTAGTATCCTTCTGGATCATCAAATCAGCTTCCTGTAGACTGATTCAATCACTGTGTCATATTCTTGTTCAATCTATTCTCACAATAAATTCATAGTAAAACATATAAAAAAGTGATGCACAAAAAATGCATACATATCCCACGAATTTCCACTGGGAGGCAGTGATGACATCACCGACACCACGATGGCGGATCATCCAAGCGAAAATAAAAAGTAGAAAGTCATCTTTTACTTATTATTATTGTTATTCTAACCCTAAACCTAACACTAACCAAAATGTAAACGCACATTTGTGGACGTTAAAGGCGACATTCATGTTGCGCATGCATGCAGGAATTTGTAGGACTATGCACAAAATCTAGCACTTAACTTTTCGTATCATATCATATGAACCGCATCATGAGAATACTGTTTGTTGTCTTGTTTGTGCAGCAGTCACAGTAAGCAGGAAGTGATGTCATATGTGCCGGAGACAGATATGGTGGTTTTGAGGTGTAGCTATAGTACATTTCGTCTGGGGAATGCACAACTACCCTTCTGTCAACTGGTCAAAGTATGAAAAGAAGAAAGCACAAAAACTGTAGTGTGCAAGAAAAACAATGCACACGCATATAAAGAAGGATCACTGCACATTTTGCATAATATTCTATCATTTTACAACAGATTCTGAGCACTGACCAGAGCACCCTGCATGTTGTTGCAGGACGTGCTGGACAATGTAGAAAAAAATGGTTCTGTTCAAGTCATGGCCATTCTCGTTTGCCTTGTTAGCAAATTTGCTTTTGCTTTGTGCAGTGTTCAGTGTGAGTCTTCAGTATAACTCACAATAAAAACAGATAAACATCATGTTCCTTCTATTGGTTCAGGAGGCCATTCCACATAGTGTATTACATTTCCAGTGGCAGGCAGTTTCCCTCATCCTCCATACCATTAAGACCATCAATGTTGACAGGATCAATACCTGTGTTTTGGCCCCAGTGCTCCTGGCAGAGATAGCATGTCACTGCTGACAGACAAATATCAGCGCTTGGCCCTGTGACGAAGGGGAAATCACAGTACTTTACCGTTAAGATCATCCAACATGGTATTGATTTGCCCTGTGCTAATCATACATCAGAGCTGAATAAATGGCTCAGAGGCAAACGTTCCATTGTTCACGATTGGGAGATGTAATAAAAAAGGGAGACATTTCTTTTATTGTTAGTAACTCGGGGCTAGTCACATAATCGTGCCTTGATAGGAAAAGGTCTGGTTAGATCGAGGTCCGTCAAAGTGTTGTCGGCACCTTTTAGTGATGAAGCCATTGACAGAGGGAGGTGGCAGCTGTAAAATAAAACTCAACAGTGAGCATCAGTTTTATTTTCTTTGAGACACAGAAATTTATAAATATAAAGCAAATATTGCAACATAAAAAGAAAAATTAAAATTAGATTATTATTATGTGACAGTCATAAGAATTGTAACAATTGTTTGAAGATAATAATAATAATAATAATAATATCAACTGTCCATTTATTTTAAACATTATCCAAATTAGATTAAATGTTGCCCATCATGGTTTTGACAACTTTTCGCAATCACAATTTGGGGGTTGGGTGGACATAAATCAGCAATTCTGATCTTTACACATTTACTGTTAGAAATAAAATATACAGGGTTCGGATTTGTACGAGAATAAGTAAAGTTTTCCAGCGGGGCATACATTATATGTGATAAATGATACGGGCAACAAGCAGTTACATACTGAAAATGGTGAATTATTTTATAACAACAAAAACAATAATACAAATTTATTATTATTATTTATATATAATAAATATATATTATATATTGTTGCATTACAACACCAATAAAATAAAATAAAAATGATACGCAGAAAAAAATGATTTTAAAACTCAATCATGAAAGCATTAAAACAGCAGGATGGGAAATGTAGTAACAGCATGCAAAAAGAACAAAATGACAACATAAAACCATAATTTAATCGTATACTCTACGTACAAAGCCAACAAAGTAAAATAAAGCTAAATTAGGGTTGTTTGTATGTTCATAATTACAGGGCCACAAATAAAAAAAAGAAAAACGTAAAAATATGGTAAATTAATCATTAGCTGCATGTAACTGAGAAGATATGTTTTATTTCTAGACTTGAAGGACTTAACAGAATTTGACTCCCTACCATCAGCAGGCAAATTATTACACAGAAAAATGAGCGTGATAAGGCCTCAGTCACACCAGGAAAAACAGTGGTTGGAGACCGCAGCGTGACCCAGATTAGCCAAATTGACCGTGTGCAATCACCTTGCTATCACGTTGCAACCACGAATCCCTGAAATGGGCATGTTGAAGACGGCGACCAGGTTTGGGGCCACCCGCAGTCAGCTCTGCACAGTCAGACGGTGATAAAACGGCCAAAAGACAGAGTCTGATGGCGAGTCATCTGCTATGGGTGTGTGAGTGAACGGGGCCAAGTTGGCAATTACAATCTACACAATCTGTATGCAATAATATGGCGAATGACTTTGACAAATAGGGGAATAGCGCAAATCTGTTGGCGTCTATACACAACCATCGGTTCAAGGCTATTTATTCTGGCAGATCCTGGATCTCAACACCAGTCCCCATGCAGCTGTGGAGGTGACAGAACCACATCACATCACATCACGGTTCTCACGAAGGAGGAGAACAATATTGGTCGGGCGGGTAGTAATAAAAATAAAACATTCTGATTAATTGTGGGCGGGTCGCAGGTGGATGAAATAAATCATGGAGGAGTAAGATATTTTATTATTATGTTCCCACTATTTTATTACCACGCGCATGATCACGTGTGTAGCACATCCAATTCGTTCTTACAATCACATCACACCACACAAAATACAATATTCTCCCTGTGCTTTTTCATTTGTTCTGCAAGTTGTCATGTGTCCACATTTAGGTTCAATAACAAACTACAGTCAGAAAAACAGCTCTCCAGATAAAAGTGCCCATCTCTATTTGAACACACACTCAAATATGTTCCGTCAATGCGTTTCGGGCGGGCGCATGCTTTGAATTGAACCTCGATTTGTACGAGGAGATGGGGGAGAATTTATTTTCTCTTTTTGTTTTTTGCCGGGTTTCAGCACCATGGACAGCCATTGGCACATTTCATGCACAAAGGAGCACACAGACATCTGGAGCAGGATCCTTCTCATCAGCGCTGCCTGCAGCAGTGTCACTGTTCAACAACTTCTATAATCACCCACTGATGATTAGGTTAATTGTAATGATGATCAGGTGGGTGGCGGGTGGATGATTTACGCGTAGTAGCAGGTTTGGATGATTTAAGATCCACGTATCCCTCATATATGTATGGTTTGCGACGGTTTGCAGGCTGATTCCAATTGATTGCAATGTGTAGGCAATGTGTCTGCGTTTATAAATGAGATGGTGATTGTTTGCAACTTCACCAATCTGTCTGAGAGTGATTGCATTCAGTCCGAGTCAGACTGCGGTCGTTTGGTGGCAGGTGACCTGTGCAATCATGCTGTGATCCAATGAGGTCATGTGGAGGACGAGGGTGCTACACGCTCAGCCTCCACATGATCAGCTGGTCCCTGCAACTCCTTGCAATCGGTCACCAGCAGTGACATGATTCACTACAATCACCAGACGACCAGCATTTTTTCCTGGTCGCAAGGAGGTTGCCGTCCTGTTTTTACTCTAGTGTGACTCAGGCATAAGAGAAAGCCCAGTGGCCTGCTGACTTCTTTTGCACCTTTGGCACACACAGTCAGTTTACCCAAAAGCCCAAAAACGCAGAGCACGGAGCACGGGGTCTCCAAAAGTTGTGTGAAATAAGAGGGAGCCATATTATTCACTATTTTATTTTATTTTGAGTAATAATGTCAAATGTCTTTATCTTGGTTAGACCTCAAGCAGCTGCAACATCTACATCTTTCAAATGTAACCAAAGTTAAGCCAGCTGATACACTTTTGCAGCTGGTTGCCTCTGCAGCCATGATATATGATTTTACTAAAATAAAAAAAATTTTAACATCCATTTTTATTTTGTTGCTTTAAACAAATTCTCAATAGATGTCAAGAAATGTGTAAATAAAAGGAGACAAAATGCTTCAAATCCTTATTTAAATGTTTAACACAGAATACATCACCCCCTGTGTTAACTACTTGGATTGAAGGGGAATTCTGTTAAAGGTTAGCAATATATAAATTATTCGCTATCCGGACAATGTGCAATAATTATTTGAGCACCAGAAGGTCTTGATCTCCTGTTTCATTCCATTTTGAATGAGCACTCTGTTATCGCCACCGTTCCATCACCATCCTGCACTGATAACAGACTGAAGAACTCAATTGACCTTGACTGAGGAAAGAAGACACTTGTTGTGATGGAAAAGAGAATCTGAAGATGCCTGCTGGCTTTCAAAATGTCAGTTAAAAAAAATAGAAATAGTATCGTCGTCGTGTGATGATGGCAGATTATATGGAGCAAAACAATATTTCTTTAGCCATGAGCTCAATTTCTGATGTATCGGTTTCAATGTGTGTTCAGGCTGTTTTATAATGAAAACAGTTTGCATATTATCTACATATAGTGTTCAGGTGTCAGATGTTGTGATAATAAAGAGGAATAAAAAATGTGTAAATAGTCATGTTGACCATAGGCAGCTCTAGGTTGGGGCTTGAAGGGACTTTAGCCTCGTTAGAGTTGCAGTAGTCATTCCACCAGAATACTGCCATTCAAAATCTGATGTGTTCAGCCTCAATTTCTCACACTCTCTCCTGTAGCACCCCCATTTTCCACAGCACCCATGACATATTGCTTATATATGGGAATCTAATGACCAAGATCAATCTGTTCACGTATAACAAAGCACCCCCATATCTTAGTTTTCAATGTTGCACCATTTGTTCTGTTTTGAAACAGTAAAGGCACAATCCCACCTAGACGTGTGGGCCAATGTAGACGAACGTATTTGCAAACATCAGTGTCCACTAGCCTCCGTTAGCATCCGCGAGCCTCCGTTAGCCTCCGCTGGGCTCCACCGTCCTCTGCCGATGAACGTCGTCTGCCTCCAAAACTTTTCAACGTTTAAAATTTCTCGCCGTTTGCCGATGTACCTCTGGCTGCATAGGAGACAGTTAGAGAAAGTTAATATCCGCTACGACCAAGTTCCCGCCGCTATCCTAAATTACTGGTGCGATCGTTTACGCTGGCTAACGTTTGGGTGCGCTGCGTCGCCCTGCCTGCTCAGAATCACTGGGCAGTGGTGCGTCGAACCCCTTTCGTTGGCAAAAGTCACGCTTCTTCTAATGGAGCGCTGGCTAACGCCTGCCTCCGCTAGCCTCCGCAAGCACCATGTTGTGGAATGTCATGCTGCGTTTGAGGTTTGCTAGCAAACTCCGGTAACATGATTTTTACTGAACTTTGGCCACTTTTCTCGACCTTTCTCTGCGTTCACCAAAAGCTGGGGTAAACGTCATAGTGTGAATAGGCCCTAACGTGAGTTTTGCTGACGTTTGGCCAATTTTCTCAACCTTGCCCTGCGTTCACCACACGGTGGGGTAAATGCTATAGTTCGATTGGGCCTTAAGACCACACAGAACCTTAAGAATTAATTTGCATGACTCAGTGTCAAACATGTAAGG
>OMMV01109304.1:15103-26236 GCA_900302635.1 Chatrabus melanurus
GGCAAAAGTCACGCTTCTTCTAATGGAGCGCTGGCTAACGCCTGCCTCCGCTAGCCTCCGCAAGCACCATGTTGTGGAATGTCATGCTGCGTTTGAGGTTTGCTACCAACCTCCGGTAACATGATTTTTGCTGACGTTTGGCCAATTTTCTCAACCTTGCCCTGCGTTCACCACACGGTGGGGTAAATGCTATAGTTCGATTGGGCCTTAAGACCACACAGAACCTTAAGAATTAATTTGCATGACTCAGTGTCAAACATGTAAGGTGCAGGCGTTGCCCCCTCCTTTTTGTTAAAATTTGCTTCATACTATCTTATCTTTATCTTTCACCTCTACACACGTAGGGTGTGTCGTGTGTAATGAGTCTTGTAAAGAGCAACTACAAATCAGAGTTCAGTTTTGTTTGGTTAATAATTATTTTCCCAGGAGGGCTTTACAAAAAGGTTGAGAAAACAGCTTTGGCTCTGACATACAGCCACCATGAAGCCGGGGAAGTGTTTATGTGTCTGCATGCTGCTGGTGTTTTATATGGCTGGATACGGACACGGTGGGAAGATTTTAGTGTGGTTCACTGAAGGCAGCCACTGGATTAACATGAAGCCTGTGCTGGAGAGGCTGAGCGACAAGGGACACCAGGTGACAGTCCTGGTCCCCAGCACGTCCCTTTTCATGAACAGCAAGGAGCCTTCCCGCTTCCGTTATGAACCTTTTAATGTCTCTGTCTCAATGGAGTACTTAGAAGAGCGGTCACAAAGCATGTTTAATTTCTTCATGTACAAGATGGATCATATGAACTACTTTCAGATTTTCCTCCATTTCATGGATATAATGAAGTTGCAACTTGAGTTGTATTTGAAATATTTGGATGGTGTGCTGAAATCTGACAGCATCATGGCAAAACTGAAGGAGGGAAAGTACGACCTTCTGCTAGCTGACCCCATGTACCCCGGTAGTGATTTATTGGCAAATATACTGGACGTCCCCCTGATCATCTCTCTGCGGTTTTCCTTGGCCCATCACTGGGAGAGGCATTGTGGCCAGCTACCTGCTCCACCTTCCTTTGTCCCTGCTGCTATGAGCGAACTGACCGACAAGATGACCTTCTCAGAGAGACTGTGGAACATTCTCTTCTATGCCTTCCATGATGTCTTGATTCATCACAAGTATTGGAGACAGCTGGATAGTTATTACACAGAGATCACAGGTGCACAGCTCAAGTACATACCATTGTACTACAAACACATTATTTTATGGGTCACATGCTGTAATAGACATAAAAGATCATTCTTTCATCATCTCCTTTTGGCAGCTACACTGTTAAGATGAGTGAAAATAGCCTGTTTGGTTGCATTTCTCTTCCTCACAGAGGCACAATGAACAGCCTCATCCAGCAATATGACAGAATAACGTTTCACAGTGATAATGTGACATAGTTCTAGCAGTCTGTGTCTGTACTGCTAAGGCATAACATTGGATAGCTTGGTGTAAATGTGGGATTACTGTGACTCATTCTATTAGGTGCCCCTGCAAGAAATCTGCAACAATGCCAAAAGAAGTACTTTCGTACACTTCAACTAAAAAAAACAAACACTTTTTTGCACATGTACAGCTGCACACTCAGCAGTAGGGGGCATTAAACTACGACCGATCTCCAATGAATCTGATCACAGCACCAGCCTTAAATGCTCCATGTTAACATATGTTTAGCCCCATTGGACCCTCAATGCCAGTGGTCTTAGGCTTTTTAGTCTTTGAGGATCGGCACTACATCCCAGAGATCTGCCTTGACTGTCCCATCTACAGAAATAGTCAAGCATACAGTATATTACCAACAACAAATATGCTTGTCACATTTCATTGTGTCATTGGAATGGCAACCAGGTCAGGTCTCGGAGGCTGGTGCCAGGCATTGCCTCATCTATCACCCACAGAACCACCCTGGGTCCTAGATGACAACCACCCAGGTAGACAACTGGTCCATCCCCACCTCTTGAAGCAACGTCTATGTGCCACAGCCAGGTGAAACGTGAGCATCCCCTTGGCCTTCTCCAGCCGCTGGGGTCCTCAGTACTGAGGCACCTGCATGTTGGATCATGCCCAGAGAAACACACAACATGGCCAAAATGTCTTTGCTGACATTCCTTCACAATGCAATTGATACTTCTCATCTGATTCTCACTAAGTAAGCATTTCTTTGAGAAAAAGTCATTCCAAGGATTCTCCGAAGAGACGTAGTCCCAAAGATATTTAGTTGCCTCCTTAGGTCACTGGTTAGCATCCAAGTCTCACAACCATACAGGAAGTGAGGGAGCACCAGGACCCTAAAGACTTTGAACTTCTTTCTCCTGCAAATGTATCAGCTCTTCTTAGGTGTCTGTGATTCTCAAAAGCTGAGGACTCAGAGAAATCAATGTCACTGTAAAGATAAGTGAATGTCTCTCCAAGTTCCACACTTCTGATGGCCGAGTCCAGGAAGTTATTGAAAGTCTTGACAACCAGGTGCCTCCTATCAGTAGTTGAAGAACATTGTGCCTGTTCTCCTGTATGTATAAACACATCTCAAAGCTAATACTAAGTAAATCTGTTCATTACAGCAAATCACAACAGTTTTTTCCCAGTAATCAATATTAAGCAAATATTGCATAACTGCTGTGGTATCAACAGAGATTATTCTACTTTATTCCTGCTATCTGTTACAGATTTACCTTTACACACAAAACAGCAGGATTGTTACGTGTCATACACACAAGGAACAACTACAATTACAATTACTACAATTACAAAACTGAACAATTAGAGTTCAATTTGTTTGGTCAATAATTATTATCCCAATGTTAAGTGACAAAAGGTCTAGATTGAACAAGAAATCCAGTTGGTTTCGAGTATTCTATTAACAATTATTATATTACAGCCGATACCTCTGCAAATCTTCAGCATCCCAGTCCTTCTGAGTTTACTCTACAGTTGCGAGACCTGGACACTAACCAGTGACCTTAGACAAAGACTGGATGTCTTTGAAAATAGGTCTCTCTGGAACATCTGTAGATATCATTGGAATACCTTTGTGTCAAATCAGTGGTGACACAGGGAGGCAGGGATGAAGTCCATTGACCATACATGCATGGTGATCGAGCATCATATGCAGAAATACAGTCATGTGGTGAATTTTTCCCAAGTAGTAGAAGAACAGTGTTAATGTCCCGTGACACTTTCATGGGAACCAAGGTTTGAAAGTGGTATTGGGTTGCCTGAAGGATACTAAACAAATTTGACTTGGGTATCCCTCTCAAAAAGGTCAGCAATTTTTGTAAGATTGTTCTTCTACTAAAGCACAGTCCACCACATCAGTGCTTCATTGTTAAGGACTCCGGTGACTGAAAGCAGTTAAAAGGCTGTGGAAGATGTATGGCTTCTTGTGGGAGGTAACGATGGCCCACGGGTCTATGTACCTGATTGCCAGTTGGAAACAAAGTAAATTAATTGCATTTGTATAGTGCATTCACCCATTCACACATACGCTGACATTACGAGTTTCCGGAGCTGCCATTCAAGTCATTCGGATATACACTCGGAACAATGTCTAATGGGTAATGATACTGTGACAAGTGCTGAAATGGTCAAGTATTACACTGAAGAAAGACACTGGATTAACATGAAGCCTATCCTGGAAGTGCTGACAGCCTTCACCATAGCACTGGTCAAAAACACCTCAAGACTGCATTCCCATTTCCACTCTGAATCTTTTAATGGGCATCCCACTACTTTTCTCTCTGTGCTTTATCTTTACCTATAAATGAGAAAGACATTTTGTTTAGTTCTCTGTTCCACTTGCTTTTAGGCCAAGGTGGCATTACATGATGACTTGGTGAGTAATACTATTTGGTACAAGGGCAATACTTACACTAACCTGCATCATGGAGCCCATCATCAAACTTATTCGAGGTCTTAGTGAGGTGACCTAGTGGACCAAGTTTCACCTTTGTCAAGATATCGCATACACAAGGTTTCAGAGACTTTTCCCCCTAGTGGCACATTAGGTTTTTGGGATAAGATCTGGATAAAGTTCATCCCTTTATCCTGAAAAAAATGGGTACAACTCTGGATAACTTGTTCCCAATATTGTTTGCCAATGTAATCCTAAACTTAAGTTTGATATTTGTAAGTGACTGTAAGGTATGGCTGTTATCCTTTTATTTATTTTTATTGTGGCAGGGAAGCCCACCAGTGCCTGTGAAATGCTGGGTAATGCAGACATCTGGTTGATGCGAACTTCCTGGGATTTTGGATTCCCGCGTCCTTTCCTTCCTAACTTCAAATTTGTTGGTGGAATGCACTGCAATCCAGCTAAACCGTTACCAGAGGTAGGCCTTTTATTATAAAAAAAAGTATTCTTGTTGTCCATAAAAAACTACAAAAGCCATTAATATTGGTTAAAAAAAAAAAATAAATAAATAAAGAGAATGTTTGTTGGTTTTTGTTGGGATAATATTTTACTTCTGTTACTCAGGATATGGAAGAGTTTGTGCAGAGTTCTGGAGATGCTGGTATTGTGGTGTTCACCCTAGGTTCCATGATCAAAAACATCAAAACTGAGAAGGCAAACATGATTGCATCAGCGCTCGCACAGCTCCCACAGAAGGCAAGAGAACTGAAATAACACCCACAGTAACACCTAATGTGACTTAAATAAATGGACTGCATTTCTATAGCGCTTTTCCATCTAGCAGATGCTCAAAGCGCTTTACAATGATGCCTCACAATTACTTCCCCAGCCAAGGCCAGTACCCATTTTACAGCTGGGTCGACTGAGACAATGTAGATTAAGTGTCTTGTCCATGGACACAGAAAGGTAGCATGAGTGGGATTCAAAGCCAGGTCTACAGATTGGCAGGCCAGCTCCTTATCCACTGAGCTACCTGCTCTACAAACTTCTAACTTTATAGGCCCCATGTTCCACCTGGTGAAAAGGAAGCATTTTTGGTACTTTCCACCAGAAGCCGGTTTTCAAGCTTTGCGGTTGCATCAGATAAATACATTAGTGTGTCCATTGGCATGCTGGCTTTCTATGATGTTTTGTGAAGAGGAGGTCTTTGGCACAGACTAGCGTTAACTACATTTTGGTATTTAACCAGATCTGACTTAAATTTTTTCATTTTTTTGTTTTATTTCATGTTTTAAAATAATGCAAGATAGATGTTCCTTTTATCTCTTCTTCAATGTTCTCTGCAATGAGATGTCAAGAGGTCAGAATTCTGACCTCCCACTGTTGATTGGAGAACATAAAATGATTGGCCAATAACAGCTGCTCTCAGGGCGCACCCTGAGAGTGCTATGCTAATCCTTAAATGAAAACTCTCTAACCCAACTATGTTGGGTTAAATATTTGTACCATTAACAGGTGCTGTGGAGATACAGCGGGGAAAAACCCGAGACTCTTGGAGCCAACACCAGAATATATGACTGGATACCTCAGAATGACTTGCTGGGTAAATCAATTTATTTTTATTTTTTAATTATATGTGCCTTTAACAATAGTCCTCTTGAAATGTCCATTTGAATGATGGATGGTATAATCCACCGTGGAGATTGTTCATTATTTGGCACAATGTCTTAAAGTCATACAAGGGGAAATATTGTGTCGTTTCTTTTTTGGATAGCACTGTGTTCAAACCACTAGAAATTCCATATTGCCATTATTTTTAAAATGCTAAAACATAAACTGAGGTGGCATGGTGGATTAGTGGTTAGCACTGTTGCCTCACAGCGAGAAGGTCCCACGTTCGCTTCCGACCTGGTCCTTTCTGTGTGGAGTTTGTATGTTCTCCCCGTGTTTGTGTGGGCTCCCTCCGGGTTCTCCGGCTTCCTCCCACTTTCAAAGACGTGCAGGTTAGTTTAATTGGTGACTCTAAATTGACCGTGAATGTGTTTGTTTGTCTATATGTGGCCCTGCGATGGACTGGCAGCCTGTCCAGGGTGTACCCCGCGTCTCACCCAATGACCACTGGGATAGGCTCCAGCACCTCCTGTGACTGCTTAATTGGAGTAATTTCAAAACAATAAGCGTATGACGAAAATGAAATTTAGTACACTGACTGGGTACAGTCCTGTCATTCTTTTCAGCAGCTTTGGTGTCTGCACTTCCAGCGCTTAGCACCACCCATAGGACAAATTTGGAGGTGTGTTTACACATGCCACTATTGAATGAGGCAAGCATGCTTACGGTTTGCACCACTGTGCTGTTGCAGCACAGGAAGTACTCTGAAAATATAATGAATTGTATGTCACAGTGCCATATTAACACATTTTTTCTGTATTTGTACAAAGTATGTTAATATGAGGAATTCTGAAAAAAAATCATCTGTATATCAATAGGATAAAATAGATTCTGAAGTTCATTACATTTTCAAAGTAATTCCCACCACTTGACAGAACAGTAGTGCAAGCAGTTAGTGTACTTATTTCCAAAACCAAATAGCTCTGGTTCAAGGCTGTCTGTAGCACATTCTGCTTTTATTAATCTTTTGCAAATTACAACGGTTTTATACTGTAAAATTTATAGTATTTTCTGGAAAGGTAATTACATATTTTTATTGTATTTTTTTTTTTAAGAATTATTCTGGCACCCACAGCTGCCAGTTTTTTTCCGTAAAAAGAACGGAATTTTTTTTTTTACAGTGTAATACAGGAGAGATGTCACAATAAGAACACAACTAACAAATACCACGAGAGGAAAATAACAGGTAACACGGATGGGAGATAATCACAAATAACTCAAAACAATATTCGAAAGGACCAGAGCCAAAACGTAACCCATGACAATTTCCAGTCATAACCCTCAATAAATATTTCTTTGATTGACAGCATACTGCAATTGCACCAACCTGTCCTGTTTGGAGAAAGTAATGTTTTGTACCTTTGTGTGCTTTACCCAATTAGGTCACCCAAAGACAAAAGCTTTTGTCACTCATGGTGGCTCAAATGGGCTTTATGAGGCCATCTACCACGGAGTTCCCTTGGTGGGTATCCCCCTGTTTGGTGATCAGTCAGAAAACTTGGCCTATTTGAAGGACAAGGGAGTTGCGACTATTGTGAGCCTGAACTTCATAACGACAGAGGACCTCAGAGATGCAATCAAGGCTGTCACTGACGACAAATCGTAAGATGTCCTATAGATTATTTTAAAGTGATTTCGGACATTGATTTCTCCTGTCTGCGCATGTTTGACAATTTTTTTTTTTGTGGTTTGTATTGTTCAATTGTTGTCATTGGTAGTATAGCCATAGCAGATGGTCACCCCTCTGACTCTGGTCTGCTTGAGGTTTCTTCCTATACTCATAAAATTATCCAGGGACTTTTTCCCTACAACTGTTGCCATTGTGCTTGCTCAAGGGGTGCGTAAAGTTAGACCTTACCCTTTTGACGTGCCTTGGGGCGACTATGTTGTGATTTAGCGTTATATAAATGAATTGAATTAGCCTGGGTAAACCCCGCCCCTTCTTCTGGCGAATTTGATTTGGCCCTGCAGATGGGTCTGGACACCCTGGGACCCAAAATCTCTGGATCCAATCACAAACTGGCTATATGCACCTGGCGCGCTATTGGCGGGTTTAACCTAACCACGATGATGTTAGAAAAGCGACGGCAACAGGGTTGCCAGATTGGGCGGTTTACCCCAACAAGGCAAAACAATTTTGGCCGGTTTTTTTGTGCACTCGCAGTTTTTGACAAGATTTTGGGCTGGAAAACGTTGCTGCCATCTGGCAACACTGGACGGCAAGCAGCGTTTGTGAGTACTCACGTTACTGGTTTGGAAATACAGTTGTGTTAGACTGTTGTGTAAAATTATATTGTGCTACAATATTTCTCAAAAATCGCTAGATGCTTTTACTGCTTTTGGAAAGCGGTCGGTGGCGATGATAACACGTTTGTTGACACGTTTTCGCGTCGCTCTGCAAAGTACGTCACCCGCATCATTGGTCTGATTGGTTAAAGGGCTATCCAATTGCGTACAGAGCCATGCCTCTAGTCCAGGAGAAATACAGTGCCGACTCCCCAGACTAAGTTCAATCTATGAACTTAGTCTGGTGATAGCCAGACAAGAATTGAATTGAATTGGACAGAAGAAACAATAATTTTTGACATTTCACTTAGTCAAGAGAGAGAAATATGAAATCATGATGAAATGCCATAAAGGAAGAAGGCTGCTATCAATGGCTATGTTTTCATCACCATGGAGCTTTAAGGCATCTGACAGATTATATTACTACAGGGCTCCGCCTGTCCTACTATTTTAGTGGGTTTTAAGTGTTACTACACTGAACAAACAAAGGGGACCATTTTTAATGCTAATTTTTCACCACTACATTCACAGGTACAAAGAGAATGTCATGCAGCTCTCCCGGATTCACCACGACAGACCCATTGGTCCTCTGGATGAGACCATATTCTGGATTGAATTCACCATGAGAAACAAAGGGGCCAAGCACTTAAGAGTCCAGGCTCATGAGCTCACCTGGTACCAGTACCACAGTCTGGATGTCCTGGCCTTTTTCCTTGCTGTTGTTTTGCTCCTTGTTCTACTCTTTGTCAAAACCTGCAGTTACTGCTTCCGGAGGTGCTGTGGAAAAAAGGGAAGGAAGAGAAAGGCTGAATAATTAGCTCATGCCAAATCTAGTCGATACCAGTAAAGATTTGCAACATATGTTGACATAAACTGTGGAGCGGCACAGAGAAAGACTTTCATACAAGAAAACAGATGAAATCTACATTCGTGTCTCCCATATGCCTTCTGCGAAACTGTAAATGAATTTCCACACCTTCTTTTTAGTTAGTTAATTTCTCCACTCATGTCCACAGAAGCCTATGATCCTTTCAGAGCTGTCATGGTTGTCTTGGTGGCTTCCATCACTAGTCTCCTTCCAGCATAGTCACTCAGTTTTTGAGAAGTGCCTTCTTGACACAGATTTACCATACAGTACCATACTGTTTGTGTTTCTTAATGATTGTTGTAAATGAACTCCAAGACATATTCAGTGACTTGGAAATGTTCGTGTATCCATCCCCTGACTTGTCTCAAGAAAACTGGATGTAAAAGTGATGAATTAATCCTTATATTTAGAATAAATTGTCCCTGTCCCAACTTTTTTTTCCTTTGGAATGTATGTATATTAACAAATGAAATGAAGTTGACCACACCAAACATGATCTTGGATTCATACTGTCTGCAATGAAATAGAAGTCAAAGTAAATGTAAGGATCACGGCGTTTTTTGTTAAAAAGAAAAAAAAAAAAGTATTTACATTTTCCATATTGTCCCAACTTTTTCTGATTTGGAGTTGTACTTCTGGTCTCTAAAAGTGAAGGGACTATGTATAAAAATGGCTGTAATTACTAACTGGTAAATGTGATATTTTTGTTGAACCCTTTGAATTAAAACTGAAAGTCTACACTGCAATCACATTGTGATTGTGCCATTTGAACTTCATTGTTGTGGTGTATAAATGGACTGCTTTTCTATGGTGCTTTTCCATCTTATGCAAACACTTTAAATGATGCCTCACATTCACCCATTCAAAAAAAAAAAAAGAAAAGTGGTAACTGTGCCATTGTGGTTTTTGCTTTACAAGGTGAGGGAAGAAACTGTCTTCAGCAGCTGGAATGCCAAAGATGAAGGCAAAGAAGAACACAGGTTTATGCAGCTGCTTTTGCTGTGGTCCAGAGGACAATCTGGATGCAGGAATGCAGCAAAGACTGGTGGAAGAGAACGGGGAACTTCACAAACTCTGACTTAATCCAGCATAAAACACCCTGCTTTGCGCTTAGAGTTTGCACTCGATAGCTGCACACATCTCAAAAGCATTTGTGCCCTGCATTATGTGTCTGCCATCCAGATAGAGACCAGTAATTTTTAAAAATGTAAGAAATAATAAGATTGGAAATACATACAACTTTAAAACATTAAAATCATTTAATAACATAACTGACTGTAGGCAGCCAAGAATAGGAAAGTCATACATCTAGTTTTCCAATCACATTCGAGCCTGACTGCCAGCAAGGCCTTCTGTGTCAGCCTAGATGTCGCGTGAGAACATTTATTTTCAAAATTTAATGTTTTTATTCATGTTACATGTATTTTACAAAAATTGTTTATAACATTTGTTTATTTATTGTTTATTGATAGTTATTTATAGCAATGAAATTATTTCTACCCTGCCTGAGCGGCGCTGCTTCCAGAGCAGCTTATATAGAAGAGAGCTTCTTTTTTTTTTTTTTTCATCCAATCAGATTTCCCCCTTCTGTCTCCGGGTTAAAAATCTTGTCTGAGGCCTTCAGAATTTCAAGTGATTCCCTCTACTGCTAAAAGAAATGGGGACGATGTTGTGGATTGCCATATTCTTTAACCAATCAGATTTCAGCTTTGCTGTGTTTGGCGTGTGCTTTGACACTCCATAGCCTGCTAGCTAGCTGACAGCTACGTCAGCAGTGTGGGCTGTTCAGAGACTCATTAAAGAAAAAATTACAAATTTTTATGTGTTCTTATGTGTTAGCCAACTGGAATGAGGCTAACACTGGGATAGGCATTGTGTCCATTGTGTTTTTTGTTTTGTTTTTAACTTTGCTCTGTTTTTTTAAATTCACAATGGCTACAGGAGAAGAAACAGACTTAAGCTAGGTTTACACATAACCACGACAAGTCAAGAATGTCACGAATCTAAATTCGTGACGGAGGATCACGAATTTGATGATTCGGGGCAGAGGCGTCACGCGCCGTCACGACCTGTTACCGCGCGTTACGATTAATGGCACGAATCACTGGCGGATCATCACGAATCATTATGCATGGACACGATTACTGTCCCGCGCAGTTGCGCGCCATTGCGTGCACGTCACGTTCTGTCAGGAATCTGTCACGAATGTTGCGAATCGAGCGAATGTGGCTCCGCACTATATGGCTCCGCACACACCCCACAGTCATTCTACCGTCAGCTGCTGAACAGATCGCTCCAGATCACTCCACAACATGAATCCACAGCAGAAGAAGAAAAGGTTTGTGATCGCATGCCTAGTTGGGCTCTATGCCACAGAGTTGCGCCTCTGTGGCAGATCCCCGACACAAATCAGTAAATATTCCAA
>OMMV01109336.1:0-12737 GCA_900302635.1 Chatrabus melanurus
TAAATTTTGGAGGTGATCCGGATTATATTCCGGATCTGAGATCCGGAACAAGTTTAATACTGCAACAATCTAAATAAAAGTGTGTTATTGTTACATGGTTGTTCTTTTTAAATTTCTTCTAAATTTTGGGCCCAGCATCTATATTCCCTTTATAGCAATTCAATTAAGGCACGCCCTTTATTGAAGAGCAACAATAAATTAAAAAAATAAAAGCGCTGGATGATCCAAAATCTATCAGTGTAATCTCGATCCACGCCAGGATTACAATCCAGGATAATGGTAGGTCCTAGGATCGTTGCGTTGGCGGGGTCTGCGCTCTCCGAGTGCCATTCTAGTTATTTACTTGTAACTATTGGAATATTTATTGATTTGTGTACGGGGGAAGAAACGTTCATGAAGATCTGATCCCACTGCGTGTGTCTGTGTGTGTGTGCGCGCTGTGCGTGCGGAACGCCGGTATCACTCACTTTTTCCTCTCTCTCGCTCTCTGAAGTGCAGCTTTTAAAATTATTGACTTGCAACTATTGGAATATTTATTATTGATTTGTGTACGGGGGATGATGAACTGATCCCGCTGCGTGTCTCTGTGTATGCGTGTGCGCTGTGCGGGATGCCGGTTTTGTCTTTTTCCTCTGTCTTTTTTGGCTGGTCTTCACATTCTCTATCCACTTGCAAGGCCACTTGCCCAGGGGTCGCATGTTATTTTTTCCGAGACGAATTTAAAAGAACGGGGGTGGGAAGAGGTCCGCTGCAGACTCCCGGACAACTAAACAGACAAATATACGGACACGTCTATACGGACACGTCAGCAAAAATTAGTGGACTGCTTACAGACTGCATTGCTACCAAGTGCAGAATTAGATGAGTGGCCGTTCGTCTCTGTCGCAAATCGGTCACAAGCCCGGTGAGATAGGGGCTTAAGACAAGCAGGAGAAAAACAATTTTGCAGTTCTACAAGACACAAAGTAATGCAAACTTTAAACAGCAAACCTGAAGGAGGAATGGAAATAAGTGAGTGTTTCTTTCTGAGGGGTATGGGATTTTTTCCACCAGACAAATTTTTTCTACAGTGCACTCGGATATATGTTCAAAAGATAAGATGAACTTTTGGGGTAAAATCACAATCCGCCATGATCTGAATCACAATTCTGTCCACAGATTTAGTTGAACTCACGTGTTCACATAAGTAGCTGTGTATACTGGTGGACACAACGTTTGGCATTTCAACTCTAGGCTAAAATCTCTGCATCCTGTTTAAGCTCTGATTTTATTCTGAAAGTTCTCACATTAAATGGTGATTGGTTTTGTCGTACTCAAGATCGGACTTGGTCTCAAGACGGCTTAAAAACGTCTCATCTCAGACTCAAACCGCATTTGTACTCGATCTTGTCTCGATGTCAGACATAGAAGACTTTTTAGTTAGTCAGATCTCTTTGGAAGCTGACACGTTCATTCAAAAGAAAAGTTAAATCTGTAAAACAGAGAAAACCCTTGTCTCTCAATGATTGTTCCTAAGTACCAATAATTTACATATCATTATATATTACCTCTATTATTGTTTTGTATTTGTTGAAAGAGTCCACAAGCATCAATATATCTGATATTTACAGCTTTTTCTGTTTTCTAGATGTAGCCATGTACTTAGCAAACTGCATAATTTATACAAGGATGTTGATTCAAAAACAAAAAAACCTTAAAATACTGTTTAAGAAAAGACAGAGAAAAGTAAAGTATATAGTATTGTATAATTGTTTAATACATTCTGATGATGGTTTCTTGTGGAAGACAAGAGTCACCTACAAAACCTGATGCCTGCACAAAAATTGCTCAGTGGATGGTAAAGCATGGAAAATGGGTGTTCGTTGATTTAAGCTCTTGGAGTTTGTTTGCATCTGGGTGTTTTTATGGGAATGAGGATCTTTGCATATCCCACATTTAATTGTTAATGTGTTCTGCAGTGTGGAACTCCCATTGGACAAGTCCTGGTCTCGGCTCAGTCTTGCTCTGTGTCTTGACTTGGTCTCAACCTCACAAAGTCACGGTCTCGTCTCGGTCTCCATACACTCTGGTCTTGGACTTGGTCAAAGTTTAGGTGGTCTTGACTACAACATTGATTCATATCGTTGCTACTTTGATGCTTCTTTCAGAATGATGGTTTGCTGGACGTTATTCTTTATCAGCCATGCTTCGTTCATGCGGACTAGGAAAGTCTGTTATTTATTAATTTAATGCAATATCTTTCTGCTGGATAGCAGATCATATACCTAAATAAGATCATCTATGATATAAGAGCTTCAGATCGATGAGTATTAAAGAAGACATCAAAACAATAACCCTCTTACAATGAAAGAGATAAATGGAAAATGTCAACAGAGGCATAAATAGAGAACTGTTGGATCTTGGTGGCGGTATGCCCTCTCTTAGTCCCCTTCTAGTTTTTCAACTGTGGATTTTTTTGCATGCGGTTAAGTTTATCTCCTCGATGGTACAATTTCACGAACTTGTTAGTAAAACATTTGTTCAAATTGGGGTTGAGCGTCAAAATCAGTGACTTTTTTGTCATTTTCATGCAGAATATTCAATTGCACCATATATAAACTTGAGGTTACTGAGTAACCTCTGCCCAAAATCTTCTCTCTAGCTTCACTGGTTGCTGAGATCTGACTAGTGGATACATTTTCAATGTATTGGTCATTACCATGGTAACATTCAACTTTTGAGAAACTGTTCCATGAGAGCTAAAAAAAGTTGTATTTTGCTAATAATTTGCCCCAAAATCATAACGGTACGGCCAGCAAACTCTTGTATTTACTTACCTTCCATGAAGAAAAGACAGAAGCAGGACTGATGAGGTTGGTATTGAGGGGACTACGTCCACCCATCAGTGCATCTGTGCATACCTCACAGGACTGGGCGTCCGTCCAGTCCCAGTATGGGATTGTGAAGTTAAAATCTCCTGTCAGCTTCCTTATCTCATTCTCCCAGTGAAGCAGGAAGACGCGGTGCCAGGGCAAAAAAGCAGCAGATTCATGAGCAAAGTCGATGGCCCTCCAGACGTTCCCTGGACCACCCAAAAAGGCATCCCGGGACACGTAGTAGTGCATCCACACGAACAGGTCATAGGTGTTGATGTCGGAGAACATGGGGTTCTCACCGTTTTCACCCATCTCGTCCCGTGTAGCTGTGGAAATGACGTAGTCACGGCTGATGGTGTTCTTAGCCAGGTTAAGATAGGAGATGAACTTCTGTTGCTCAGCAACCGACAAGGTCAGGATGTTACGGCGCACAGATTCACGGTACTCGCCACAGGATGGACCCCAATAGCCAAATCTGCATTCACCACAGTTAAAACCTCCGTAGTTTCCAGCACAACGACACGTCCGGTTAAAGAACGCGACAGGCCAACGCTCCCTATCATCGATGCCACTGTGTGGGAACTGGGGCCCATGGGGTTCATCTGAAACCTCCACCTCGGTGCAGAAACCATGACCTGACAGGGCACCGCATGCTGAGCCGTCGCCATCCCACACTGGACAACACTCTTTGGTCCGTAGGCCCTCGGAGGTAGCACACGGGCGTGGGAACTGACATACGAAGGTTCTGAGGAGCTGAAGCAGAATTAGAGATGCACACAACCTCCTCATGATGAAAATGGAGCATTGGGAGCTTGTCCTGTTAAAGTGATGGACAGCGTGACTGGCTAGTCAACTACCATACACAATGGAACAGCACAGTTTAGCACATAATGCCAAAAGTTAGTTCAAGTCGGCTTCAAGCAGAGGAATATTCAAATCCACATCAAAACCAGATATGCACTTGTACCTGTATTATTCCAAAAGCAGCTATTCACGTGGAATGGAAAGGTGTTAAGACGTGGTTATTCCGCCATCGAACCCAAACCTCCTTCCGCACACACTTCACCCGACCAACAGCGTCCCCTGATTGCTCCCTGAACTCACTGAGCTGTTTTAGGGGGGAAGTCCGTCGTGTGTGTGTGATCCCACTCCGTGAAAGATGCAAACACACACCAGCTTGTGCACTCCATCACATGCCTGGGATCATAATTGTAATTCTTCTCTCATTTTAACTTAAGAGCAGCTGACCGCTGATCCACGATACCTCAGGCCCAGTGTGTGAGTTTGAACAACCCCCACTTTACCAGCCCTCTGTGGAATGAATGCATGATCAAGTGTGTACGTGCCGTGGAGAAACAGAAAGGACACAATACTACAATGTGTTCATCAGGATCTAATCATGTGCTTTTGGAGCCTAAAATTTTGCAAGTTAACATTAATTTGCTCTCTGGTTGAAGATGTGTAAATCAGTGGATAACACCAGAGTATCTTCCATCCATCCATTTCCAAAAGCCGCTTATTCCAGTTAAGGGTTACAGGGGTGCTGGAGCCTAACCCAGCGGTCCCAGAGTATCTTAGCTATAGCATATTACAGTTTAAGCAAATAAGGACTAAGATCTCAAAGTGTAGTCTTTCAGCTATACTTTGTTGGCATTCAGGGCTGGATTTGAAAATAAATAATGCCATACGTACAAGATTTTAGTGTGGTTATCTAAAAATGACTATAGCTAGCTAGCTAGCCAGATATATTTCTCCCCTTTATTCAGTCATAAGCATGTACCTAGCAAGATAGCCCACATTAACGCTGTAGTGTTATTGTTAGCTAGCTTGTATTTAAGTGTTTAGTTAGTTTGTATTTAGCTAGTTTGTATTTAACCGGTGACTAGTCAATATTCCCAAGGCCTATTGGGTCCGAAGGCCATTGGGTCCGAAAATTGTTAAAAATGGTTATATGCAGTTCAAACTTAGTAAAATGGAGCAAAATAGAGTTACTTTTACAAGACCTACCATCCTATAGGTAGAAATATGCATTATATTTATAAAATACCCAACAAGTAAGGATTTTATTTGTAAAATTGGGGGCAAGCTCCCAAAATCCCAAAACATTATTATAATTATTAACCCTAACCCTTAAAAGTAACTAACTAAGGAACTAACTAACTAACTAACTAACCCTAACCCTAATTTTCGGACCTATGGACCTTTGGACCAATGGCCCTTCAGAATAATGACCCCTCCCCCTTGTATTTAATTGTTTAACTAGTTTGTATTTAACTGTTTAGCTAGTTTGTATTTAACGGTTTAGCTAGTTTGTATTTAACGGTTTAAGTAGCCTTTATTTAACTGTTAGCTAGCATGTATTTAACTGTTTAGCTAGTTTGTATTTAACGGTTTAAGTAACCTTTATTTAACTGTTAACTAGCATGTATTTAAGTGTTTAGCTAGTTTGTATTTAACTGTTAGCTAGTTTGTATTTAACTGTTTAGCTAGTTTGTATTTAACGGTTTAAGTAACCTTTATGTAACTGTTAGCTAGCATGTATTTAAGTGTTTAGCTAGTTTGTATTTAAGTGTTTAGCTAGTTTGTATTTAACTGTTAGCTAGCATGTATTTAACTGTTAGCTAGTTTTTTTTATTGTGGTAACATCAGCTAATTTACACACGCCTGTTTCGGCATCACTGCCACTGTTTTCTTCTTCTTATTCCTCTGCTAGTAAACCGCCTAAACCAGCTGAAATGCTCATGAAGCATGTAACTTTCGTATTTCTTTCTTTCTTTGTTTTCAAGTGTTTTTCTTTTTGCACTGCAGTGGCCTTCCATCCTCCCTTCCCCTTTCTTTTCTTCCTATCCATGTTGTTCATGCACGCTTCAGGTTACTACTACATCGTATGCTGTTTTAACTACTTTAGCAGCTGGGCCGGCTACCTCCAAACACCAGGGTTCACGGTGCGAAAAAGTCTAGCCCGTTTGATTTCATCGGTGTTGACCTTGACCAAGCAGTGCCAGTCCTTATCCTTGTTCTTGGGGTGCTTTTGCCTACAACAACTGAAATGCTGCTCATCCTTGCCAGCTTTGCAAGCACTGAC
The DNA here is from genome assembly GCA_900302635.1 of Chatrabus melanurus. NCBI lineage: Eukaryota > Metazoa > Chordata > Actinopteri > Batrachoidiformes > Batrachoididae > Chatrabus > Chatrabus melanurus. Next base: position 5,941 of record OMMV01109336.1, read on the forward strand.
CGGTTGACCGGCCTGCTCTGTGTGACATCCTGAGAATTTGTGGGCTCTCCAACAGATTGCTAGACTTCATATCCTGCCTATGCACAGGTACTGTGAGTGCAAGGACTGGGGGGTAGAGGCTCTGACTTCTTCCTCGTGAATTTTGGCATTTGTCACGGATGTGTTTTCCCTCCTACTCTGTTCATTGCTGACATGGACTAGGTGTTGGGTAAGGATTTGGAGTTCAGCGACAGGTGCTTTTGCCTGTGAGGAAAGGTTTACTGATCTTGACTTTGAGACCTTGAGGAGTTGAGTGAGGAGTCGAAGTGTCTGGGTTTGTGATGGTCCCGGATCAAGGCTTTCAGTGACTTCCTGAACTTTGGCTACACAAGTGTATCTGTATACAGTGAAAGTGTTGAACTTGTAGAGACATCTCGGTTATCTCGGCAGTGACGTTCATGTCTCTGGGTCCGAGACACCTGGGAAGATCTTATGGAATCATGAGGTCGCTGGACAGAGGTGTTTGGTGATGCCAATATATTTTTCAGGTCATACCAAACAGGTGAGGGTTGAAACATAAACCCACTGGTGAATTAAAATCTTCGCCTTCAGACTCGATTCACGCTTCACCACTCAACCGCGCTGTCTCCAAAGAGGCTAATCTTTCACTTTTGTCTCACTTGCACAAGAAAAGTCGATTTATTCTACGTATGACCTTTTTGAGAAATGATATGATGGGAATGATTTTGGGAAATGAATGATAGAAGAGACAATGCAAAGCAAGAAAAAGCTCAATAATTTAATTATTTAATTGTTTTGCCAGGACAAAGAAACAGATGAAGTGAATTGAGGCAAGGCAAAGTTCATTTATACACCAGCACTTTTCAAACCCAGTGGCGAGTCAAAGTGCTTCACACAACATTTAATATGACAGCAAGATACATAAAAAAAACTGTAAGGACATAATGAAAAATTTAGACAAAACCAAAATATATAAATCAAGGTATTAAAAAAAGAAATGTAGCAAAACATTTTTTAAACCATTCATAAAATCAAAGAGGAATGTGCCATTCTAACAGCTAAATGGTTAAATCTTAGAGGGATCTGCCATCCAGCACTGCAGTGTGAATGATAGCCTTAACATTTTAATACGTCATAGTAAATGTCATTTTACGGCACCAGTGCTCCCTTTGAATGCCAAAGCTTATAATTAAAACCTCATTCATAAAATATGGGTATTGGATATGTTTGCAGGCAAAGGAATTTGCCATAAATCTACAATAACATATAGTTATCTTTTGTGTTTAGAAAATGTACCAAATCCAGTCCACTCCGAGAATCAAGAGACCAAATCTCTTGTATTGTTTTTTCCCAATAGGCTACAGATATTTCTCAGAATACTGCATTTCCACAAAACTCTTTCGACAAACCCCAATATCAAATACTACATCTCAAAAACCATCAACGCGAGGGTGGAAATCACTTTTTGCTGCACTCCATTTCTTCATCGACCATCTGCCTCGCTCTTTTTTCTTTCATGGCTAAATGCATACAAAATCTATTCTGCAGGGTTGTGTGGAGGCGTGCCCGTGTTATTTGCATTTTAGAAGATGACCGCTGTGAAATAATCAGAAAGTAAAGGTTTACTTATCTGATTTAGTACATTTCTGTGTGGAAATGGTCTGTCTCTCTCACTGTCAACCACACCTGCTCCTAATCCATCATTAATCCAGCACCCACTAACCATAGCAGGTGGCAGACATAACTTTGGGATATTACACAGGCAAAACAATTTTTGGATTGACATGGCACATCAAAGCTCACCAGATTTTAATGTGTTTGTCCTTATTATATGCCCTTTAAATTTGGTGAGTTACGAGATGATAGTATTTACTGTTGTTGAGTTACAGTGTTAACAAAAGGGAGGGGGTGGACTCATGTTTTCATTCACTACATTTTGCAGGGTGCATGCCGAGGCTTTTCCAATGCCTATTATTTAAGAAGGTTCCAATGATGAGGAAACGTCCACAATTGTAGTTTGGAGTGATCTTGTTTCCTTAAGGGTCTGTCTTACAAATGCAATGAAGGTATTAATGACAGTATGTAAAAATGTATGCAATAATTTCAAAGTTTAGCCAAACATTTCATTCTAATTACAAAACCATGCAGCTGACGACTTTAAAAGTTCATCTCTTTGGAGTGTAAAATAGACGTCAGTGTGAAGATCATCGACGCAAAACCAAATATGTACAATGGAGCACTTTCATACTTTCTACCTTCTGAAGTTTTCTCGTTTACACCACAGGCTCAGGGTGAAAGTCATCTGCACAAACCTCAGGATCACAAGCCGGTCACATGCTGCTGTATACAGGCACGGGACGCAGCTTATCCTGCTGCAGGAGGGCAGTGGAGCGCACAGGAATGAGCATCACAGGATCAACCTGTCCGCAGGGCACAGAGACAGGGAGAGTGAAACAACTTTAATAAAAGCTCTACATTCCATAAAACCATGTAAGATATCCAAGAATCACACAGTCAGAGAGTTAAGCAAACACGAATCAACACACTGTGACAAGTTAAAGAGCAGCACTGCACATTAGAAGCATCCATAGTCCTGTAAAATCTATATTCACATGTGCTTTTCTCACTTTCTCTGCCATTTTAGAAAAGCCAAGAGTGAATGAAGACATGTTGAGATTGACTTTGGAAATTGGGTTTCTGTGTCGGGTTTCTCCAAAGTCCTTGAATGGCATTAGAATTGGATTAGAGCCGCTTGAAAGTGACGTCAACATTTCAGATTGAAACATTTCTGTTCTTAACCAAACACAAGAGGGCAGCATAAGACTGAAGGGCATCGTGAAGTATAGCATTTGTGATTGTGTACTTTTTTCCCCACCAGATATAATGAGACCGTCGATGTTTATCCAAAATATGTTTCTTAATGACCCATGTCTGTTGCTTTTGCCATTTTTGCATGATTTTACATGTTTACACTCCATCTGCACAGAAGAAGGATGAATCTCCCTGATACCCAGAGTCCAAATGAGATTTAGGTATTACTGCCATGTAAGGTGTCAAAAATTCACTTATTACTGATGCCAGAGGTTAGCAGGTCAGGTCAAGTCTGGGAGCATGTGCTGATGTTGTGCATCGCTGCATCCACCACATTACTAAACCGCCCTGGGTCCTGGGTGGCAAAAATCCAGGCAGACAACCGGTCCATCCCCACCTCTCAAAAGTAGCCATCTATCTGCCGTAGCCGGATAAAATATGGGCGTACCCTTGGGTCATTTTCCAGTTGATGGATGGGGTCCTCAACACTGAGGCACCGGCATGCTGGATCATGCCCAGAGAAACATGCCACATGGCCAAAATGTTGTAGCTGATGTTCCATGTTCCCTCACAATGGAAGTGATACACTTATCTGAGTCTCCCTAATTAACCGTTCATTTGACACAAAATCATTCCAGTGGTACCCAAGGATCCTCCAAAGAGACTTCATGCCAAAGACATCTAGTCGTCACCTTAGGTGTTAGCGGCCAAGTCTCACAATCATACAGTAAGACAGGAAGCACCATGACCCTAAAGACTTGGGCCTTCATTCTCTTGCACAGGTATCAGCATTGCCAAACATCTCTGTCCAACGACCTCACGACTCCATAAGCTTTTCGCAGGCATCTGCCAAAGTAAGTGAATGTCTATATATACTTCCGATGGCCTAGTCCAGGATGTCATTGAAAGCCTGGATCTTCGTCTTGGTCTACGACAAATACAAACCCAGACACTCCGGCACCCCAAGCAGATTTTTGGACTGGTTGCATGTATAGTCAGTTTTGGTGTCAAATGTACAAAAAAACCTTTTCCTTCTACATTACATCATCATAAACTGAAAAACAGTTATTCACCCATGTTTATTGACCTTCTGTTTAGTTTGTCTCATCAATGGGGCCGTTACGCTCAACTGGAACTGAAATACAGCAAACGGTCGTTTGCATTGAAGTCAAAGGTCAAAACATTTCAGGAAATATGTTCAATTGGATAAAATAGAACATTGGGGTGTCTGAATTATTTAAGCCTCAAATCTGTTGTCTAGCCTTGCCGGTCACAGACCTGCGTAGCGGGTGAAATTTGCTGTATTTGGCCATTACCATGGTGATGCTCCAGTTTCTGATGAAGTGTTCCATTAGAACCTTTTCAGACTTGTACTTGCAAATGATTTCACACAGAAATTATGACAATAAAGCCAGTGGGTCCTGAGATATGGAATAACGTTCAAGGAAATATGCACGGATGGGTGGCGTATAGTGTACCATGCAGAAATTATATGATTAATTTTATATTTTAAAATTTCCATTTAATTTTTAAAGTAGTCAAGTTGGTAAATTAGACAGCCTGATTTAGTCAGGTTAATGCATGGGCCATGTATTGTGAACAAATATGACATCTTGCTATATTAACAAAAGCAAAAAAAGAATCCAGATGTTGATTCTGATCTTGATATGATCAGTCCACCGGATTCTGTCGAGACTGTCTCAGAATGTTTTGAGTAATCCTGTGAATAGGTGGAGGTGGAGAGCACATGACATATGTGGTTGAGAAAGGATAGACTGATGGATACTCTGTCCGATGGCTTTCGTGCTGAAGGTATTGTTGCAGAGTGATCTTCTGGATGTCTCTGAGGTGGATGACTGAGCTTCTGCATAAAGACACACTCAGACTATATAAGACCTTTCCTAAAACTGAGGATGTCACTTTAATGCATGGCAACATGTATGAGGTTTAGCTGGTGGATATCTTGGCCCGGGTGGTTCAGAGTGGGCTCTGGGAAATCTCCTACCTCAATCAGCCTCTCACACTGACTCACTAAGGCATTCTGTTTCTGTGAGACTCTGATCTGCACCTCGTTGTCCCGCCATTGCAAACAATGATTTATATATGGTTATTTAGCTGCAACATTTCTGTTATTGCATGTTCTGTCAATCATGTGTTGTTCCTTCTGTTCTGTATTAGAATGGCCACAGCAGATGGTCACCCCACTGAGTCTGGTCTGCTTGATGTTTCTTCCTGTAAAATCAAAAAAGGCTGAGGGAGTTTTTCCTCACCACTATTGTCAGTATGCTTGGTCATAGTGTAGGTAAGGTCTCACTCTTGTGCATAGTGGTTTGAGGTGATTGATGTATTAATTTGGTGCTGTATAAATATATTGAATTTTATGTATTTGGCCCACACTTTTATCCAAACACACCAAAGGATAATTCATTCAAGGAGGTGACGTGCACATCAGGAACAATTTGAGGTTCAGTGTTCTTGATCAGCCCTGCGATGGACTGGCAGCCTGTCCAGGGTGTACCGCGCCTCTCACCCAATGACCGCTGGGATAGGCTTAATTGGAAAAGGCGGGTTAATTGGCTTAATTGGAAAAAGCGGGTTCAGAAAATGAATGAATGAATAAGTGTTCTTGATCAAGGGCGCTTAAGACACACAAGGAGAAGCAGCCAGGGATTGAACCATCGGCCCTAACGACAACCTATAAGGACAACCTGCTTGCCCCACTTGACCTATAGTCAAACCAGAGATAGATAGATTCAGTTCAATCACAACAAATGTCACCTCCAGGTGCTACACACAATCACGGTCTAGACCTTACCCACACCATGAACAAGCATGTTGGTGACAGTGATAATGAAAAACTCCCTCTGTGTTTTTTGATTGTAGGGAGAAACTTCAAACAGCCCAGACTTAGTGCGGTGACCATCTGGTATGACCTTACTAACAAGGCAAAACAAATAGCACAAAACAAATTTGACAGAACATGCAATGACAGAAATGTTGCAGCTAAACAACAATATCCAATGTTCACTCTGACGGGATAGTTGAAATGTCAACAATGATGTGAAGATTAGAGTCCCAGTGAAACAGACTGAATTAGTAAATCAGTGATTGTACTGATGCCAGATCAGTCAATGCAGCAAGAGATCTCCCATAGATGTTTTATATGCTGATGTAACCTCCACTGTGTGCTGCCTGGTAGTCGGTGACACTATGACAGCTCGTCAGCCTGTGCTGACAGTTAACATTGACATTGAGGCTGCTTTTAGTTTGTATGCATTCAGACTCTGGAACAGCTGCCAGTGGATTTGAGGACACACTCTGTTGAAAACTTGACTGAATTAGCATTTTTGTGTTTGAAATTAAATGAACAGGAACAGAATTTTGTCATATTACAAAATCAACCTCCATCAGCACCCGTGGGTTTTTTGTCTGATTGAGATTTGTGTCATTTAATTTGGCAAAAATCTGCCAGTTGGGGAAAACATTTGATCACTGGGTTTTCAACTTGATGCAACTCTTGTGCAAAGTCGGGTTACATAATGTTGAAGTAGGTGGACAGATCTGCCTCCTGTGTCAAAATGTCAAAGAGAAGATATCATTTTTATGCAAGTTACTGTAGTTATTTTTGGCAAGTTGAAATAACTTTAAATTGTGAGATGCATCAATGCACAAATGTATGTACAGTATATGTATATACACTGACACGTGCGCGCGAACACACACACACATATATATAGATAGATAGATAGATACAGATGAGGACAAAATTATTAGCCCCCCTATGAAATTTTACATTTTCTTCAAAATTTTCCCAAGTGCTTTTTTAAAAGAGCAAATAATTTTCAACACAGCATTTCTAATCATCCTGGTTTTATTTTGGATGCTTACATTATTTTACTTTGCACACAGAAACAAAATTATTTCACAAAAACCAAAAACTACCAGGGTCAAAATTATCAGCCCCCCCCCCCCCCCCCAATGCTAAT
>OMMV01109350.1:3040-19885 GCA_900302635.1 Chatrabus melanurus
CAAATCCAACTTGGCTCCATAGCTGAAAATAAACCTTATGGTATGTACTAACTGTGGTAGAAATTTCATGCTTTTATGATAAAATCCACAATTGTTATGGTTATCCACTGCACTATCAGATTCCTTGAATCATTTAATGATATTCTGCCCTGTAGAGGGAGAAATAAGAAAATCCCTTCGAGGAACATTGTTTTTAAATATTTCAATAATTTTCTCATGCATTTGTTGACAAACTGGAGATCCTCTGCCCATCTTTGCTGCTCAAAGATTCAGCCTTTCTTGGATACTGCTTTTGTACTAAATCATGAGAACAATCACCTGTTGACATCACCTGTTTGAAATAACATGATTTTTTTAACCTCATTACTAGCCCTAAATTGCCCCATCACAATTTTTTTCAAAGTAAATGAAGAATCACTGCAGTTTTTTTTTTTATTTGCATTTTTTTGATTTTTTGGTTGTAATTATCTCTGCAGCTCTTTAATTGTTAGTGTTTGGGAACATGACCATTTATTTACTTTGTCATCAGTTTTTCCTTTGTTTGATTCTGAGACATCAAGTTTGGAAAGAAAAATAATCTTTTTTGTTAAAAGGTGTGAAAAAAAGCTGCAACTTCACACGCACCATCTGGTAGACTTGATCTTATGACTGTTTGACTGACAAAAACACATTAAAACTTGAGCTGCAGTAATTAATTGCTGCTGCAATTAAAAGTGATGTGGAGCACCCAATAAATCTCAAAACTTTGGTTCTGACAATTTCAAATGATTTGTTAGCCAAGTGTGAACTGTAATGGTGTCTGTAGGCTGGGAACAATTTTTTTTTTAAAGTTCATTTGTACAACATATTATTTCTTTGGTGGATGCACACAAAGCAACAACAACAGAAAATGAATCACAATGATGAAAAATGTTCTTCACCTTGGATATCGAGACCCATTTCATAACTACATGCTGGTTTGCCCCACCTCTTGGTGTGGGCAAACCCACGTGGAAGCTTTCCAACACTGTTGTAGCCCTTTCATGAAGAAGTTGAATTCAACTCACACTCACTCACATACAACCCAGGTCTGTCCCAAGTCAACTACATTGTTGAAGCATCACTGCTATTTTAGTACTTTGGTAGTTGATGTCTTCGGAGCATCCTTGAGTTCCGCTGAAATGACAGTAGGCCCCTTTCCACCGCAGGAACTCCCCAGATTTCACAAACGTGTAGAGGAACGGCCTGGTAATTTGCCTTCTCAGCCATTGTGTCTCCACTGCGGTGAAGACCCGCCCAGGCTTGCAGTGACAGCAAGCATCTAATACAAGTGATAGCAAGCAAGCAAAATTTGTTCAATGCAACCTTAATGTTAGATGCAAGGCAGCATTAAAAAGGTTTGCTTGCTGGCAGAGGTGGCTTGAGAAAGCAAAAGTCCTGCCACATAGTTATTTCACCCACCCACTAAACCAGCTGATTCTAATTAGTTCAGCTCTTCATGCAGGTAAATGAGCTAATCAGTGAAATCACCTGTTTTAGGTGCACAGGTAGAAGCAATACATGGTAGGACTTTTACTTTCTGAAGCCGAGGTTTTCCACGTCTGCTTGCTAGCTATCGTTAGCATCCAACGTTAGCACGCTAGTCAGAAGGCAAAAGCAGGAGTAATTTATGCTTTTATATTTGGCTTCCCACTAGATTGCTAGGTAATGCAAACTCTTAAAATATCTGTATTTCATTTTTACCTGACTGCAGACTTCGTGATTGCAACGTCTTTTTAAGGGCAACATCCGTCATCAAACAAAAAAAGCAGCGAGTCTTTTGTCCCCGCGTCGCCGGTGCATGAAGGTCTGTGGCGCAGTATTCCGTTGGTTTTGCGGTGGGAGCCACTTCTATTGTTGCGGTTGCTCAGACGCTTGTAGTTCTGCATCTACTTTTCTCTTTTCTCTCGGCACTGTTTCGCAGTGTGTTTAATTCCGCGGGTATCCAGGTGCACTGACGTAGATTTTCTCATTCCTCCTTGAGGATTTGAATCCTTGCTGGACCTTGTCCGTCGCCTGTACCTGTGTTGCATTCACTTCACCGCACCGTTGTGACGAAATGGGAGCTGAGCCGGAAGGCAAAGCTCTCGATCTATTGGTCAATCTTCATCCCTACCCTCACCTATGGTCATGAGCGATGGGTCATGACCGAAAGAACGAGGTCACGGGTACAAGCGGCTGAAATGGGTTTCCTCTGCAGGGTGGCTGGGGTCTCCCCTTAGAGATAGGGTGAGAAGCTCAGTCATCCGGGAGGGGCTCGGAGTAGAGCCGCTGCCCTTTATGCACTGAAATTCCTCCCGATTCCTTGAATCATTTAATGATATTATGCACTGCAGAGGGAGAAATATGCAAACCCCTTCGAATCTTTCTTTGAGGAACATTGTTTTTAAACATTTCAATAACTTTCTCACACATTTGTTGACAAACTGGAGATCTTCTGCCCATCTTTGCTCCTCAGAGGCTCAGCATTTTGTGGATACTGTTTTTGTACCAAATCATGATTGCAATCACCTGTTGACATCACCTGTTTGAAATAACATCAGTAATTCTTTTTCACTAGCCCTACATTGCCCCCGTCCCAACTGTTGCCCCAGCAGTGAACATCTCTGCAAATATGAATGGAAAAACAAACTACAGTCAGAAGATCATTGAGGTCCCAGGTGTGTCTGAGAGCACTGTACCCAAGAACGCGGAGCTGGTGCTGTGACCTAATAAGTTCCTGTCATCATGTAAGTCACATTACGCCATACAAACAAAATTCAACCGTCAACCTGGTCTGACTCAAGTCAAGATGGGCAATATTAAATCAGATCACTTGAACGGGTCACTCTTAAAATGCAGGATCAGTAATGAGTGAAGGCCCGTGTTGAGGAATGGTGGTCAAAAACAAAGGGAATTAGTCATAAATAGTATTTTTATTCAGTGGAAATGCACCTGAGGGCAAAATTGATTAAAGATTATGGCCATATTAGCTTAACAGAACAATGGCTGCAGTTTTACAGCCTGGATGTGTTAAAAGAGTTTATGATCACCCAAGGAGAAACACTCACCTCCTGTTCGGTAGTAGTGTTAGCAGTAACCTCAGTGACCTAATGTCCCCGTCACAAATCCCCTTATTCTTGATGATACAGTATCTGGGGCAATGTAGCTGCTGCTAACAAGTCAGGATGGCTGCTTTGACGTTTGTCCTTTGTGTGTTTTCTGCAACACGTCGCAGCTTTAAAGTGATTTTTGAAGGGCGGCGCAAGAGTTCTGCTCCAAGTTGAACTCAAGGTGCAAGTGAGATAAAAAGTTAAAGAAAAAAAAATCATCTGATACCAAATAGGAGCACTTTTTCATACAGTACAGTATGACCACACAGTTGTGGTTAGAAGTTTACAAACACTCATCATGGACATGAATGTCATGATAATTTTGGGATGTCTATGAACTGTTCTTTTGCCAGGGTGAAATGATTGTACATCATTATAATCTACTTTTGGCTTCTCCCAATTTCAAGTCGGTCCCACATGGATCTGCATGTAGATTTGGCACAAGTTTGACGCCGGATGCCCTTCCTGACGCAACTCCACATTACATGGAAAATGGGTAGGGGTGGGATTTGAACCGCGAACCTTCGACATTGAAAGTTGTCGCACTAACCGCTAGGGAACCACGCTGCCGTACATCATACATCATTATCTACTGTTAGAGAAACTTGTGCCCCCAATTCTTGTTTTTTTTAAAGAGTCATTAATGATGAATTGGGGGCACAAGTTTGAATTTTTATTTTTACTCTTCTTTAATCCACACAGTGTCAAAATTATACATACAGGCTCAAATACATACATACACCCCCACTAATATTTGGTTAAATGTCCCTTAGCAAGCTGCACCTCAACCCTATCGCAAAAATTACACAGTTGGAGTGATCTTTCTACTCTAAACCAGTGAGGACCCGAAACTTAAAGACTCGGACCTTTGTTCTCCTGCAAAGGTATCAGCATTGCAATAAATAAGTAAAAAGATTAAAGAGCAGCTTGGATCGAAGGTACTTTTTTCTTCCTGCATTGCAGATCTGTTCAATTGTCTGCTTACAGCTGCTAGACGTGAAAGATGAGAGCACACATGAAAGTCTTTTACTGCATTTAATAAAAGTTCTGAATAAAACAGCTGGAGAGTTTGAAACATGGAATGTCAGTGTTTTGTCCTGTTTGTTTCACCAGTAGCGGCTGGTGCAAACAAAAATAAAGAAGAGAACTTACAAAAGTGGCGCGACGTCTTCAGTGCATCGTCCACCGGAGGCGTCATCATACTTAACATAATTTGTCAGTGGACCTTTAAGAGTGTCGTAATGGGCAGTGTTAGCTGCAGAGACGAGTGCGCTGCGCCAAAGGGTGCGATTCAGCTCTCGGCAGTGTTTGTCTCGGTCCTCTGTGTCGTTTCACTGAGGACCATAAAAGGAATATGTTACTGAGCTTTTAATGACAGGAGCGCTCTTGTTTAAGAGGTGACAGACTTGTTAGTGTCAGTGATAAAAGGTGTGATAGAGTCAGTAAATACCGACCACGAAAGCCCAAAGAACAGAGTTAAATTATTGGACCAATAACTTGTGCTGGTTTCCCTCTCTAACGTTTATATGCGAACTTCATCCCAGCGGCTCCAACCTTTTCCCTTTAATTCTATATCCCTTTTTAACCAATTTCCCTGTATCTCACAGCATTTTTAATGCTTATACATTTTATTTTATGTTGCTAATCAAGGGTTCACGTGTTTGAAGCATCTTTTATATAATGCAAAAGTGCAAGTGCAACACATTCATGTTGGTTGAATCGTCTCTCAGCCAAAGATGATGTTTTCTTAGAGTGACCCTCTCTGAGTTTCATTCTTATGTGAGGTCAAAGCAAAAAGAAATTTCCTTGACAGAAAAAGATAGAGATAACGATGGACTAAAGATGTGGCAGGAGGCAGAAAATAAGAATAAAAGCATTATTATGTAACCGTCTAATAGGTACAGTCAGCTCACTGTGCCATTAATTACAGGGTGCATGATTTAATTAGCCTGGCAAGCACATGGATCTGAGAGCTCATAGGAGAATTATTCTGGTTATGCCAGGCTACAATTTAATGCATTCAAAAATATGGAATAAAGTTTGAATGAGATCTGTAAAGAAGTCATGTTGTGCTAAATCAGTTTTTATCCATGTTCAGCCAGCATCACACGGGATGACCTGACAGGACACGGCATGCCACGATCAGGATGCGTCTGTTCGTCTCGTGAGTGCAGTGGTCACGATAACGTGCACAATAACATGCACCGATGTGCAAGTTGATACGAGATGATGTTCTGGATTTTAAGTGTGGGAAGCAGCATACAGCATGAACAACATGGACGCTGCCAGAGTGGATAATGCTCGTGGTCACCTTTTGCTTTGTGCACTATCCTTATGATCCATTCACACTCTGATGATTGGCCCGGCGTTTGCCGACAGAGAGTGAAAAGTTGATTGACGTCGACCAGCGCCGAGGTCTGCCAGACTCCGCGGAGGCTGGGTCGACACTGGTCAGGTGGCACTGGTGTTCGTCGTGGTCCCGGAAAAATTTTCAACATGCTTAAAGTCTTTGACATTCATGCTGGAACGCCGGTGGGAGTTGAGCTCCACTGCCACTGCGTCACCTCTGCTAGTACTCCGTTACTGTCCCATTCCCTTCCGCTGGCCGACGTCGGAGGTCATTCGGTTCCTGGAGCACGAAGAAGGTGGACTGCCCAGAGAGGCTGCGACAGGAGTGTGAGCTTGAGGTCACTGAGGTGGCGGGTGATGAGGTCGCAGAGTTACGTCAAGTTTGTGTGGGCTGCGTCGCGTGGCGTCTTGGGCATTGGGTTGGCGATCAGCTCCGCCGGGCTGTGCGCTGCCAGTGCACCCACCCTCCGATGGCAAAAGTTGAACTGCATTATGTTGGGTTGATGGACCGTCGGCGGTCGTCGGGCTCTGCCGGTGCAGCGTCGCCCTCCGCTGAGCTACGCCAACCTTCGTTGAAGAGAGTAAATTTGGACCCCTGGAGCGAGCCTCCTCTGGCATTTCACAGAGATTTTTGAGAATCTGTTACGTCGGCCAGCGTCAGCCACTTCACGTCACAGTGTGAATGGGCCCTTAGCAGCTTTTGTCATTAAAGTAAACTGCAACAAAAAAGTAAAAGTGTGGGTTCGACCATGGATTTCTAGATATCCAGACTACGGCCATTACAAATGTTGGTGGTAGAGTGTAACCAAAATAATATTTTGTGACTTCTGGTGGGATTTGAAATATCACAATTTTTTATTTTATTTCAGGAACTTGATTTAGCTTCATGTTTAGACATTCACTGGTTTAAAAATGGTGAACACTAAAACACTAAAATATTGAGGCAAACAGGATTTTACTTCAAGTTTAAGGAACATGAGGCAGCTTCTTGGATTAACTTTTGTGATGTTGCTATGTAAACTCTAACTGCCCAAATATGTGGAATTGTTAAATAGTCTGAAACATGTTGCAGCATCCGGCACCACTGTTGCCCATTTCGACACAAAGTGGACAAAAAAACCCCAAACAAACAAAAAACACAGTAAGTTACCACACCACAGCAGCTCTGGTTTGGGTCCACATGTTGATTTGGCACAGGTATTTACGCCAGATGCCCTTCCTGATGCAAATCCATAGAGTGGAGCACAGTTCACCCTGAACCAGGGACCTTCTCATTTGGAGGCAAGAGTACCAAACGCATGTGCCACCACGCTGCCCCAAGAAGACCTACAGTAACTTTGATGAATGCACGCCTAACCTGAAGTCTGACCCTGCAATATGAACAAATTGACTTTTATTCTTTTATTTACTCTTCTTTGTGTTGCAGGAAAAAAAAAATACCAACTACACTCACCAGAACAGACATCCACAGCTCTCAGTTTGACTGTCAGATTCCTAGCGGCTGGACAACCCACACTGCTATAAGGGTCCTCTTTCAAGTTGTATTTTGGGTAACTGAATGCCATTTAATATATCTCGCAAAGCTTTGTTTCAGTGTCTGAAAAACCTCAAGAAAACAACCAGTGTTATCTTTCAGTGTTTATCTCCTCTACTGCGTGTGGTGCACTCTTACATCTTTCCATGCCTCTCCAGCACGCACTGGATGCAGGCTTTTCAGGATATATGGAACATATTCACTGCGATGTCTCACTTCACAACACTGTCATGACAACAAGGTGTCCCCTATCATCTGCGAATGAGTAAGTACTGTTTGCCCACAGTGTTGTCCTAGCAACTGCACAAACTAAAAAAAACATCCATTTAAAATATGTCACGGCACAGAGCGTCATTACACCTGTATCGTATAATCTTACTGCACTGACGATTGCGAGGATGCTGCCTAATTGAGAGCAGTTCTGTAAGCTGACTCCCTATAAATAGAGTTTTGAAACATCCATTAAAGTCCATACTGCAGTGCACTGTGGCCACATCCTGCAGTGCATTAGCGAGGAATGTAGCGCGCTGAATGTGATGCACATCTGAAGTATCTAATGTACCAATTCGGGTATCTTATGTGCTACGGTGCTTAGATAAATCCCCTATGGCCCTTTTAGATAAAGTATTTAGACATCTCGTGACTTGGGCGGAGGCGTTTTGTTACATAAATACATCCTCGGTTTACCCCACAGTGGGTTTGAGGGAGAAACCACCCACACTCGGTTCAGTTCTTTCCAGTAATCTGTGCCGTCTCGTTTGGCCTATTTAGTGAAACATAATGCTTACCCAGCTGCTATGATTTCAGCCTCCTTTGCCCTCCGCTGCTATTTCCACCCAAGCAAAACTACCCTGAAGAGAAATTCAAGGTATTGATGAACAGGCAGGCTGTTAATAAACCTTTATATGAAGCCTTCAGAATATTTGCCCTCGGCTGCTTTTCTAATGGAGGTGCCTAACTTGCACACAGCAGCTGCAGCAGCAGCCTGCCTCTGATCCCAATGACCCCTGGAAAGGAGTCCAGGGTCCAGGCTGCCTGCGGAGAATACGATCACCCTCTTACATGTCCCGAACCTTGCCTTCTCCGCTCATTACCTCTCACATTCACTTACCAGTGTGTGGTGGTGGTGCCGGATAAACCTCCCATTTGGCACATTTGGAGTCTCTGAAGGAGAATACGAAGGGTTGCTGATGCACAGCATAAATATATCACCTTTTATGGCATGTAATTTCAGCGTTAGGGACTAGTTTAACCACATTCCCCAGTAGGGGTAGCAAAGCTATTTTCATAATCATATGACATTCTCTGTGAGTTTTTTTTTATTCCACTAAGTTGTAGAGTAGTACACCAGACGCTGCCTTGCTATATTTGATTTTCTTTTGATCAAATGCGAGTTTAAAAAGCACTTACATGGGTAACAGGAGAATAAAGCATCAGCAAAGCAGACATCATTCAGATGTACAATGAAAGCTATGAAAATAAAATATATAATTGGCTTTTATACATTTTTTTAATCATGTTGTCAAAATGGTTTATACTCGCATAATATAAAGAAGCCAATGATTTGCTCAAAAGACAATTAGGTAAAATCCGAGCATGTACAGGGTATTTGTTACATAAGTCATAGGTGTTGAACGAGCTGTGTCAGGCCTAAATGATGCTTAAATCAGGAGAGCATCTGTGAAAACACTCACAGAATTGTGAGACTTTGGAGCTGTTGAACATTAAACATGAAACACACGAAAATATATAAGGTAGATAAAAAGTGATTTTGCACAATATGGCCCCTTTCATAAATTATATGTTATGGATCCAAGACATTTCATTTTCAAATCTGCTCCTTAAACGTAAAAACATTTAGACAGTTTTAAGCATTTAAGAGGCTGTTTAATTAACGATCATTGAGCGTTTCAGCACAAAAGTTGGACAAAAGTCCAATACACACACACACACATACACACACATTTTACATATTTCTATTATCATTAAGCAAATTACAGAGCAAAAAATAAATAAATAAAAAATGAACTGAGCTGTTTATTCCTCAAGTTTTAGAAAAACACAGAAGAGCTGATCCACGTTATTTTGACAGATATATATATATATATATATATATCTGTCCATGTTTTACTTCATATTTGTTTTGCTGTTTGAAAGAAAAAAAACCCCCAAGGCATTTCTCCCGCTTGAAACACATATATTCAACTTTGGTTCCGCTACACTGCTTCGTGCCCGCCCCCCTGCAGTGCCACGGCGCTCCCCGGGGGGGGGTGCGCCACATGCTTTGAGAATCACTGATGTACTCTGAGTGCCAAATCAGGCACAGTACACAAAAAAGGTGTGATTTATACTCTTCATTAGTCATTTGGGCATAACATGACATAAACCAATAAGAGTGTCATCTGTCATCTACCTTAAGAGCCCCTTTCTGCGCACGCTGCTACTTAGAAATTGGACTCAAGTGAGAGGTCTACTGGCGAGTTAACGGATTTGGACCATCGTGTCAGAGCGTGACAGCAGACAGCGGCCACCAAAGTCCCATGAGGCGAAACAGTGAAGCAATATAGTCAAGTTTGGCATTTTTCATGAGACTTACTTTTATTTTGTTTAATTGTTGTTTTCAACTCAGTTTTGTTGCGTACACAAGCAGGGTGTACATCCACTGTGAACCCACTTATGTAAGGCGCATCTGAATATTGCGCCGTTTAAATACCAAAAATACACTGCGCTTGACTTTAGACCAGGTTTTTAGCGGTAAATGGCACAAAAGCTTTCTGCTTCCGCACAGTAGCAATCCAACTGCACGGCGCCTGACCACACCTGAAGACCAACACGCCCATCGGTGCACAGTTGAGCGCGAGTAAACTTGCAATAAAGGGCACGGGAGCTGGGTGTGAAAACCACAACTGCGTTGGTTGGAAACAACCAATGACACTTGCTTTGTGCTGTGTGGACGATGGGGCCCAGTGTATTACGTTTTATGGGGTTAACAGAAGAAAAAGAAAAAATTCGTGAATGAATTCCAGTTGTTTCCATTTTCCTATTAATATGTAATAGACATTTTTTAATAATTTGATGCTGTAAACTATGAAGGAGTGATGGCAGAGCAATGAACACACATGGTTTTATTTCAACACACGTGGATTTGTTTTTCAGGTCACAAACTGTCTGGGCTTTGATACCAGACTTTGAAAGTTGAATGAAGCAAATATTGAAGAAAAGGCACAAAAGTGAGTGTCTGAATTTGAAACGTTATCTCCCATGCAGATTTATACCATGCTTGGTGCATTAGGAGATCTTGCTTCTTTGTTGCAAATGTGGTAATTTGGGCAGCAGCAGACTTTGAAAGTGGAGAGAAAAAAAAAACCCTTAACAAATAACAGAGGTCTGAGTGTAACTTCAACTGTCTCCAACCAGGAGAACATTATGCACCACATGGTGATGGACAATAGATGATTCATTTTTCACAACATAAATGATACTGCCTCCCATGAGACACTCGAGAACACTGTGGAGAAAGTTCTTAGGAAGGCATTGATTTCAAATTGTTGGAATTACTTTATGCCAAATAAGTGGTTCCTTAGGGAGGCTGAGATGAGGCATACTACTTGCATTGTGAGGGAATGTCACTTATGATAGCACAGCCATGGGGAGCGTTTTCCTGAGCACGCTCCAGTATGCAGGCTTATCGCTGACATCGCCAATGGGACGCCCATGTATAACCTAGCTCCAACAGATAGAAGGCTACATTTGAGAGGTGGGCATGGAGTGATGGTCTACTTGTGTGGTTACCATTCAGGACCCAAAGGCAGTTGTTACAGCACACAACAGTAGCTGCCCGTGTGCAATCTGTTTCCTCTTCTTCTGTCATCTACCTGGTACCTGCTCGACTCAACTCGTCTCAACTCTACCCACCTTTTTGAGTTTTCTGTTGGCCAAACCTGGTACCTACTACCTGGTACCTACTACCTGGTACCTGGGTCTTGTTTTTGGTATCACCTCCAAATGAGCTGAGGTGATACCATATTTAATTGACTAAATACATCAGCTCTGCTCTCTGTGCCTTACTTTGCGCCCAGCTTAGGCGCTGTGTAAATAGCAAAGTACAGTTGGACACGCCCCCAAATGCACTCGAGGTATGCACTTTTCAACCGTGCACTATGGATCGTCAAGATAGGTTGATGTGTGTGTGCTGGTGGTGTTTAGGGGGTGGGGCATAGAATCTCAATGGGTGGAGTACAGACCCTGCATTGCTGGTGATGCCGTCTATGCAGCAGTGTTACAGCACTGCAGAGTATGTTATAGTTTCCCCAGCTCCAGTTTTCAAAGCATCATCGCTGTGTAATTTTTCAACAGGAAGTACTTGTGTTAGTTTGTGTAATTGGCTCATTCAGTTGCTTGTAGCCGAAGAAATTCTCTCTTGTATCTTTTTAATGTAAAGTTAATAAGCAGCTCTCCAGAGTGTCAACTCCTGTAATTGGCCACAGAATGACTCATTTCACAGTCAATCAAATTGATGGTTTACTTTATTCAGGAGACACGGTGCATCAATGTGATAAGAAATGTCGTGCCAACACCCTACTGAAATCAATATCTCCACGTAGTTAACTATTAATGAGTAACACTAAATAACAGTGAAGGGAGTTTATTTGCTCAGTGGCCTTTTTGTTACTAGTTTGCCTTCGTCTTGTGAAGTGTTTCCAATAGATAAGTAGTAATCAGGTAGAACAAAATGTTAAAAGGAGGTGGAATAAAAGGTACTGGGAATTCCAAGTTTGTCTTAGTGTTACTTGAAAAGTAAATTCATGGTGCAAAGAACTTCTCAAACCAGCAGAATCCACTTGAGTGCCTGACATTAGACGTTTATTCCAAATTTTCATTGTTAAATGGAATATTTTACAAACATAATTTTCAGTGTTTTCCCCGAATCCGCTTGGACCCCAGATGTTTATTTTTTTTGATATATTTTCTGAACCGTTATAGTTATTCAGCTGAAATTTTATGTGACTGTCACCTATACAGGTGCCTTCTGTTTCGCTTATTTTGATCCAATTCGATTAAATACTGTGGGCTCCATAACAGTTTCCCCTTATGGGGTCCGCTTGGACCCCAGTTTGACATAATTTGTGTCAATTTGAGCTTTGTGTCAATTTTTCATAACTACTCAACTGTCATAGCAGTTTTTATTCAGGATATTTGCAGCAGAACAACTGCAGGCAGTTAGGGGTAGGTATTGAATTTTTGTACTGAAGAGTTGTGTTCGAAAAAGAGAAAAAAATTATCAAAAGTCTTTCAAAATGAAATGTGGTTTGTCAGCCAGATACTCAAAAGTCTCTTTTCAAAATAGTTGCAAAGTGACCCGATCTAGTTATTTACAGATATCTGCAAGACTGGCATAAATAAAAACATGTTAACAGTATTAAAGAAGAAGAGGTTCTGGTGGGGTCCACATAGACCCCAGGTGTACAGATTAGTAAGTTTCACCACGTGTACTGATGAGGGTTAATGTATGTCTTGCACATCTTATAAAATTATGCAAGCCAGAAGACTCAAATATGGTCAAAAACTACTAAAAGATCAACTTTAATTAGCATTGGGATACTTTAAGAAGCTGCTTCTGAGATAAAATGTGCGATTTATTATGGATTTTGGTGTGCTGAATTCAAATATCACAATTAAAACTGCTGTTTGGCGACTATTTCCAAGATATTTAAGCTTTTAGATTTTACGCCATGTATATTGTGTAGAGACACTGATCGAAGACTAAACTACGGTATGTACCGAGAAATTTAATTTTATAGCAAAAAATGTGATTTATGGGACTACGGTTTGATGGGGTAAATGGGCGTTGCTGGCCATCTTGGATTATGATGTCACACAGCTGAACTAATCCTGGGTCAACTTGGGTCTGTTTAGAATTGAGGTCTACATATATTGAACCACCTCTATGCCAAATAGCATGTTGGTATTGCATTTTACACAATTGTCACACAAGTTTACTGAACAACTTCCTTTTATAACTCATTTATCCTCCACCATTCCGAAGTCAAGGGTCAAATATACCGACCCAGTAGCATATCTTAAAATCTAGAGCCAATCAACATTTATAAGCGTCATTTCCATTCTCACTGACCCAGAATTAGTAAAGTTTGATGACATTTATTGTGGGATGTCCCATGTAATGGACAGACCACCTAGCGGTACTCCACCGGGGGCCCAACCACCGTGTCTGTGTGTCTGTTATGATGTCCCGCCAAGTGACCTTTCTGTACTACATATCTCAGCAACCACTTAAAATAGGGACTGGATGTTAAGTTCATATTAATGGTCTTTGGAAGGGCTTTCATGATGTCAATTTGGTTGCTATTGTAACCATGGTTGCTAGGGAAAAATTCTTTCTTGAATATCTCAGCGTCTACTTAAGACAGAGACTTGATGTTTGGCTCTTATGAAATGTCTTTGGAACGGCTTTTATATTATGTTGACATGGTTGCTTAGGTAAACAATGGTTGCTAGGGAAACATTCTTTTTTGAATATCTCAGGAACTACTTATGATAGCGAGTTGATGTTTGGCTCATATGAAAGGCCTTTTGAATGTGTTCGAGGCAATGTTGATTTGGTTGCGAGGGTAAACAATGGTTGCTAGGGAAATATTCTTTATGAATATCTCAGAAACTACTTATGATAGACATTTGATGTTTAGCTCATATGAAAGTTACTGTATATCGACTAAGTAATAAAAAAGGATTGTTTTTTTTCTGTGTAAAAAAAAAAAAAAAGGGTTGATTTGTGTTTCTTCCACCCTGGGACATCCCACCTGTGGGGCTTTACTCACTGCTTCTAGTTTCAAAATAATTGAAGAACAGGATGGCTTCCAAAAAAAATTAAGCCAAAATGAAACTATCACCCACTAGTGGCTAGCTGCAGTGCAGGTGATTAGTGCCATCTCACCAATGCAAGGCAGATTAAAATTTAAAAGTGCAAATGCAATACATTTTTTGCAAATTGCAATTATTTTAACCAATTATTTTAATTAGTGGTCACGGTGTCACTGTACAGACATATGTCAACATTCATCTTTATGATAATTCAGGTTTTTAAAAAGAGG
Organism: Chatrabus melanurus; assembly: GCA_900302635.1. Lineage (NCBI taxonomy): Eukaryota > Metazoa > Chordata > Actinopteri > Batrachoidiformes > Batrachoididae > Chatrabus > Chatrabus melanurus. The sequence goes on from OMMV01109350.1 coordinate 17,143, forward strand.
TGTGGCCTGGCTGTATTTACCATGATAGCCAAGCTGCTCTCATTTTTTGGCTTTTTTTCTGTTTAGTTTTTTCATACTTGGTTTGCTCTTCCAACCCTTGGAGGAGGAGGGAACTTATGTGACCACTCCATTCGTGGACAGGATATCTCAGCAAGTACTGTGCAGTTTTCAACAAAACTCTGTGGGCAGATGGCTCTTGGTTCAAAGAAGAATTGATGAATTTTTAGCAGCAGATATGGACAATGATTTCCTTTTTTATGTTTTGTTATTAGTATGTATTGCTTAAATGCTGTGAAATCAAGCTGTTTTCAAGAGTTTTAAATTCAGATTTCCAAAAATCTAGAATTGTTTTCTGTAATCTTGTTTACAGACACATAGACTCATGTTGTCCATGGTTATAAATGGTCTTTGTGATGGCTAAGCAGTCTGTGTGATGGCTAAATCATGAATTCTGTTGTCCCTTCTTAGTGCGGTAGTGATCTGTTGATGAATAGCGCATCATCATAAAAACTGTGCTGCTTTATTATTCAGCCTGATAGAGTGCAGATTTTTAAAGGCGCCTGAGTGGAGGCAGCAAAGGTGGATTTGCACCACATTCAGATTGTCCAGCTGTGCGAGCTCAAACAAAACCCACTTCATCGTAATGGAGCTCTGTCACAGTGGATTGAAGGCCCTTGTAATGAATAATCACGGCGTGGGGAAGGAACACGGCAGAATACAAAACAAAGAGGCGGTTTGTGCAGAGATGGGGGGCAACCGCTGAGGAAGCAGGTGTGTGGCATGAATGTCAAGAAATGCCACCACACTTGTAATGAAAACATTTCTAATGTTTGCAAGATTAGAACTGTAAAATGCATAAAACAAGAAACGGGGGAAATAATGTGGTGGCCGTTTTCTAGGAACGTGGTGCATTTGAAACGCAGCTTTGGGCTGTTTTGTTAATTATGATGCACAGAGACTAATTACAGAGGACACATGCACTGAATGCATGCACTGCAAAGCCACTCTTTTATGTTACAGAAACACAAATGCACATTATCTCTCTGCTGTCCTTGCTGGAAGCCATGCACCTTGTGCTGCTGGTCGCAGAGGTGAGAGCAACAAGCCGTGACGCTCAGGCTTCCAGCTCAACAGTCATACCAACCCCTGACATCGCCCTCTAGGCCTCATAATAAACCAGCAACTTGTGGACCATGGGACACCCGGGTCACACAAGAATGATGAGCCATCACTGCTTTCTATCCTAACAGTTTTTCTTTAAAAAAAACAAAAAAACACAGATCATGTTTTGTTTTTTTTAAACATTATTGCTTCATGCAAAGCCATGCATTTATTTTGTCTTTATGATCTGCTGAGCTAGACGCACAGGGCTGCAAACACATTATTCACAAATGAAAAGCACAACACAAGCTGCTTGCACACAGCAGAAGTACTGATGACAGTTTGGAGCATCTGACTACATAAATTTACATATTAATCAGAGAAAAAAAAGTTTTGGGCCTGAAGCTTTTATAAACTATTAGTTCTTTCTAAGTTCACATTGATCCAGCATGCAATGTTAGTCAGACCAAAATAGAAAATAATCAGCTGATATACAGTGTAAAATTTTATTTTCTCCATCATCAAACAAAATGTGAATCTAGATCAATCAGATTAGAGTTTTCAGATGAATATTTTATGTCATCATACATGTGTTATTTTGGATGTCAGCTGCATTCATGAAAGGGGAAAAATTCACTCAATTTGATCACTAACAAGAAAAAAATCAATTATTTCTGTATATAATCAAACATTTCAAGCTTTCTTACAAAACTCCGGAACCCTAGACATGACACGGGAAAAAATAAATAAATTAAATTAGTATATCTTGGCCACAATTTAATTTTTTTCCCCCATGTCATGTCTGGGGCTCTGTACAAAACCAACCTTATTGCAAACAGAGTAGAGACTTCTCTGTTCTTAACTGCCTAAAACAAATGATGCCAGTAAATTCTTATTTTTACGAGTAAAATTTGTTTTGGATTTCCTAATTTTTTTTATTACTCTCTTTTGATTGTTTGGTATTTATTGTCTTTTATTGTTTTTTAAGCTTTCTAAATGTACAGTGCATCCGGAAAGTATTCACACCCTTGGGCTTTTACACAATTTAATAGCTTTATGCCATTAAGAACACAAAAAATTATTCAGGCTTCTCTATATAAAAAATTCTAAAATTATCCTCTTTAAACTCAAACTGAAAACAAATCTCTACATCTTGATATAAATGAAATAAAAATATCTAAGCCAAAATGGTGGGTTGCATAAGTATTCACACCCTTTAGTATAACACAAGTCATCAGTTTGAACAGCCACTTTTCTGGAGACAAGTCAGGGGATGGATACATGAACATTTCCAAGTTACTGAATATGTCTTGGACTTCATTCACAACAATTATGAAGAAATACAAACACTAAGGTAGTCTATGATAAACCTGTGTCAAGTAGGCAGATCTCAAAAATCGAGTGACTGCACAAGAAGGAGACTAGTGAGGGAAGCCAGCAAAATACCCATGACAACTCTGATGAAGTTACAGGCTTCTCTGGCTGTGATTGGAGAAATTGCAGATAGTGCAAGTTTTGCATTTTGCATTATCAGTAACACAACATCATGGTGGAGTGGAGCAGAGAAAGATTTTCTTCAAAAGAAGACTTCAAAGTTCAGCTACAGTTTTCCAGAAGGCACATGGGAGATGCAAGCCTAGAT
>OMMV01109358.1:0-10276 GCA_900302635.1 Chatrabus melanurus
ACAGACTCCGGAACTAAAAAGTCAGCAAAAAGTGACCGGGGATCATTTCAGAGTGACACAGGGACATTGGATATTGGCTCCAAATGGATTTATGCACGCTCAGACCTGATTATGATCAAAAAACAGCAAAGGTAGGACATAATTTATGGTTATTCCTGTATGAAGCCCAGTTTATTTTTGGTCTGTTTTAGCTGTTAGTTCAGTGAATTTTGGACGTAAGGTGACAAGACTGGTATCGTTTTAATCGTTAGAATCTCTGCTTTCACGTGATGTGCTATTTTTAGCGGTTGCATGAAGTAGCGCAAACGTTAACGGCAGTTTTGCGGAGGTGCGCCGTTAGCGTGTGTTTGCTCTTTGTTTGCACTTTTACTTTTTTGCTCTTTGTTTGAATTGTGTTTTGTGAAGGTACAAATGGTTGATTTGGGCTTTTAGTAGAGTTTCTAACCGTTAAGTGGACATGCAATATGTATCGGTTGCTAAATGATTAGCATGGTTTTAAATGGATTTTTTTGTTGTAAACACTGCAGCCCCCGCCCGCGGGGGCGCTCTGGTTGTAGAGGTTAAGCTGTGTGCATGCGTTCGTTTAAGCCTTAATGACCATTCATTTAGCATAGCTGTGTGTCTGATGAACATAAAACTGTGTAAAAATCTTTGAATCATGAAGTTTTTCATCCAGGTTTTAACTTTCAAGGAGCAGAATTGAAAATTAAAATGGTCTTGCTCAAATAATAATAATTATTAAAGTGGTCATATTGTACAAACCAGTTTTTATCGACCTTTTACATTTAATTAATCATTTAGCTAAATCGACTAATTGGTAAAAAAATAGTCAATAGATTAATCGACAGAAAAATCCCCGTTAGTGGCAGCCCTAAATATAATCATTTATGAACAACGCACAACACAGGAGGAAAGACAATCACAATAATGTGAATGGCAGTCTCACAAAATAAGTGCCTCATCAGCATGACTCATTGGAGAGCAGAGCCGCAGGACAATGGCAAGGTTAAGGTAAGCGGCTAACAGTACAATCAGTCATTTTAAAAGGTTTATTTACATTTAGTGAGGTAAACATGCACACGTGTACCTCCGTAGGGATCCTCTCTGTGCTACCAGACACTTCTAATGACATTTTTGCGTCGTCAATGGCCACAAGAAGCTGTGAGTGTTTTAGCTTGCCCCATACAATAACATTATATAGCCAGGTTAGCCCATGATGGTGTTTGTGTTCTAAATCAATTCTGCACTAATTAAATTCATTTTTGGTGTAAGTGAAAAGACAAATCCCAAAACATAAAAAAAATAAGATCGCAGGCTGTAAAATTTTGAACTTCCCCTTTAAGGTAATTTTTTTTGTTTAACACAGTTTTACTTGTTTAACAAATATGTGTCTGTTAACGATCTAAAAATAGTCAGTAAACTCTGTGCTGAGATATTTATCTTTCTTCAATCATATATAAAGTCTACACACTCTATGGCATTCAGTAGAGGGAAATCTGCACTTTAATGGTGGGGTACACACAGACCACAGCAAGGCACAGTGCAACGCGTAACATTTATTTAAATTGCACCCTTTCATTATTAATGAATTTCACAGGTTGGTATTGCGATTATGATTACAATGCAATTAATTGTGCAGCCCTATTGTATATGGGAAATTTTGAACTCAAGAACTTGCTTTGCGAGATGTGGGGGCATATTTTGAGGAGGTTGGAGAGGCATCAGGGTTGAAGTGGATACTGGTTAATGTTCTACTTCAATGACTGATCTGGCATCAATACAATACTTTGAGATGATATATGTTATGATTTGGTGCTGTATAAATAAACTGAATTGAAAGCATACATCTTTATATACAGTCAGGTCCATAAATATTTGGACAGTGACTCAATTTTTGTATTGAATTATGAAGGAAATCCACTGAGTGGTTGCCGACATCAAGCTCTGGATAGATAAATGGGCCGACATGCAAATGGACAGACATACAAGCAATTTTAAGATACTCTCTACGGGCCTCTCACCCAGTGGGGGGCAAAGAGAGACACCACAAGTGTGAGGTAGCTGTGGATCCTACAGCCGCCCCTAATGCAGTTTTTTCCTTCTGCTCTTGGTCTTTGCTGAGCAAAACTTTTCCATGGAGTTTTCTCCTGGATTGCTTTCTTGCTGACAACATCACAAAGAACCAGACTCAGGGAGAAGAGCCAACGCTGACTGTATTTGTGGTCTATAACTACTGAAAAAAAAAGCACAAGTTTATGTGCCATCAACAGATGTAAATACTTTTCTAGTACAAGTGAGGTGCAGTAGAAATACAGACCGTAACTGAAAAGGGGCTGCAACAAATAATCAATAAAATCAGCTATTTTAAAAAACAAAAACAAATTTCATTTTCAATCACTTCGGTGGCTGATGTCTCACTCAGTACACCATGCAACTACCAGAGAAAAGCACGTAAAACAATGACAGCAGTGGCTAAAATCTGATCCCAGACTGCTGAGCTATGATTTCATCAACATGCACAGCTTGTGTCACACTGTGCATTGTAAATCATTCCTTTAATCTCCAAGTTACAAAATACCTGACTTTTTCAAGGTGGTGGTGTTTTTAGAACACTGAATTAAGCACAATAATGTGCAGGGAATGTCCACCATCCTGAATACAATGAAGGACCAAGTCATTTACAATATACATGCCTTTATTCAGTTTTTCTGTCCTGCCATCCATTTCCCACTGCTTCTCTCCTCGATCCTTTAGGGCAGGTTTTCTTTTATGTTCCAGCTCTATGAACTCCTCCCCCATGCCCTGCCCCAGTCATAAGACTATGATGTCATGGTATAGTACAGACAAACCGTGTAAGCTACAGTTGACAGATTTTGCTTTCTCATTGCTCTCCGTCTGTTTCAGCAACTCAAACCATTCAAAAGAGAACATATATTGTAATACAAAAACATAATACATACATATGGGTACATAAAAATGGTAAAATGTATTTAAGTGAAAAAACTCCAAGTGCTTACAAAAACCAAAACAGACAAAAACATAACAGACAGAGCAAAGTCGATTTGGGAAATGAGTCAAATGGCCAAAGATCTTAGGAGGGAGAATAGATTTTTTATTTTTTGTGTTATCATTAAACCAAGCCAAACACCTGACAACTTCAGATTTGCCTCACACACGCATTCATAACAACCATGTTTGGTGGTCTCAAAGCAATGTGTGCTGTTTTCATCCCACCGTATTCCACCCACCTCTGTGTGCTTCATTCCCTGCTCATTCCCTCCCTCCCTGCCTGCCCGAGTCTGATGCAATCCTTTGCAGAGGGCTGTAAATCTATGTCTGCGCAACCTGTACTTTTCCTCTCGTGTCTCTTCGTGTTACTTCCACTAGCTTAACTGCTGGACACGCCATGACATCATCAAGCTGCGTCTAATATTTTATTCACTGTAAACAACTGCACTTACTTACAGAGGGTGGTCCTCTGTAATATGCATTTCAAGAAAGAATCAGCATGCTGGTAAGGTGCCTCCAAATATGTCTGAGGAAATCAGCATTTTTTTCCTTTAAAAAATTCAGTTTGGAAAAAAAACCCGGTATTCTTTAAGACACTTATTATCACACAATACATAACATGTCAATCGGCTGTTAAATGGTGTACTGAGGCAATACTGGTCATGAGAAATATGTGACTATACCGTACTCGCACGTTGGAACGCCTCCCCCCATTGATCATCTGCTCACCCCTTTTTCTATGAAAGTTGCTTAAACACCCATCCTAAATGAAAATAAATTTAGTGACCCAACGCATGATAAAAAGCAAAAGTTTTCATAAGGTTTTTCTCTCCGCTTTCGCATCCTCTTTGTGTATGATGTCATTGGTTTGCACTGGTCTTAACTCAGACTCAGAGCTCTACTACCAGAGCCCCACTAGCCGTGGCTGCTAGTTGTTGTGGAGGACCGCGTTTGTCCTTTCGGAGCATTTTTTTTTACAAATATCTGTAATAATATGGCTTGCTGTGCAGTAAATTGTCCCAGCATATCATTTAAGAAGTCTGTGCTCCAGTATTTCTGTCAAGTTAAATTTTCAAGTTATTTAATTTGTTATGTTAGTGAGGTTAACTTCGCTCAGCACTTTTAGCAGCTATCAGTAGCTTGATGACTTTAGATCCAGTTAATCCATGAGGAAATAAGATGGTCAGATTTTTAATACCCACACCCAAGCCACCCATCATTAAAACCACCGCCCAGTCCCCAAAAAATACACTTTAATAAAACACCTGAACCAAAGTTAGCTCGTTAGCTGCGATAACTTCAGTAACTCTGAGATGGGGGCATGTACGGGCTTCATTAGTCCCGCCCAGGTCGTGCAAGGTATCGCCAACGCTCCACCTCTTTACCCATTTATGGGTTAGCCGGGATGGGATGGGCATTCCATCAAATGCAATAATGACCATGAACTTGTGCATCCACCCACCCTCTTTTTAGGTATATTTTCAAACAGATCGCCCTGGGCATTCTAATGCGTGAGTATGGTATGGTATTTACTGACGTTTAAGTTTAGGCCGCTGCTGTAAATATGGTACCGTACGCAAACCACGAATTGCTATTAGTACAGCACCCATTGTTATTTAAATTACCCAACGTCACGGTTCAGGCACAACCCTAACCTTGACCCTAACCTTTGTGCTTGAAATTCCTCAATTATGCTTCAATGCCATGATGCCCCTCTTTATCACTCAATAATCACAGCGGTTTCTTATTGGCTGCTGTACAATCACGGCATTTGTTATTGATGCCGTACTGTGAAAAAGGAATACAGTACTGTATCAATAGCCACTGCATTAAGATTAAGAGCTAAATAATCACTGATAACTACATCAGATTAACTGGTTTGTTGAATAAGCCACTCCAAAGAGTAAGTAATAGAGATCAGGCACATCAAACCATTGCTATTGCTAGCAGCCTGTTGATGTTGCTACATGTTATTTTTGATTAAACAAATAGCATCAGTTGACTCCACATCTGTCAAGTGTGGAGTTACTATACAGCCCATAACTTTCCCTGAAGCTATGGTACGGAGAACTAAAATAGCAACCAAATACTTCTGTAAATAAAGCATTTCTCCACATTTAAAATCTAACATTCCAACACCAACCTTGTTTAAGATGAACCCGAGTACAAGTCAAGACTTTCTGTTAGGGTGTTGTTCAGGGTTCAGGAACAAGCAGCAGTTTATACCAAGATGGCACACAAACTTTTGGTTGTAGGGTATTATATGTTCATTGTCCGTCTTACCTTTTTCCCACCCTGTTTCTCCACCATATCGGTGTTAAGTGGGAAGTGGTCCAGCTGGGGGGCTTTAGAACCCCCACCTTTGGGCATCGTTCAGCTCTCCCCACGCAAAGCTTCATTCACGCTTCCATTGCATCGTCATCAACCGTCTGGGAGAAGGAGAAAGGAAAAAAAGGATGGTTGGGAGGTTAGCCCCTAGCAACTACATTTCTTTGGAAATATTTACACACAACTGGACAATGTGACAATTAACACATATCAAGTACTATGAAGCCCCTTTACCACAGGGCACTGGTTACATTTAAAGAAAACAACTGTTTGGGGAAAAAAGGCAGATGCTTCACAATTCCACATGCATTTTCTTCATGCAGAATTTCTGAATTTTTTTGATCATATATTTAGTTAATGTCTGAGAAAATGTCAAAAAAAAAAAAAAAAAAAAAAAAAAAGGCGGGAAGTGACCAGTAGAAATCTTATCCAAACCTATCATGTAAAATCAGAATAGAACCCGGTCATAATTAGATTCGATACGCAATGCAGGATATCAGAATGAGATGGGACATATTAATATGATTGTCTTGTTGTCTGATCATGTTCATGGTCATGTCATGTAGGTGTCTCTGTGCCCTGCTTTTCTATGTCCCACTAACACGCCTGACAAATTAGTACTGTAGAGTACAGAGATAGGAATTCAGGCACTTATTGACATTTGAATCCTCCCTGAATTGACTGAGAAAAAGGAGGTCAAGGTCACTGCCCTCTGAACTCATGCAAGAGGGCTGCAAGATGAACTTATATGCCAAACATCTTGGGTCTGCGGCAATTTGGTGTTGAGTAATTAGATGGTGAAGGCCAAAGACAGAACCATGCTAACGGATGGTCTATTTTAACCCGTTGACCCAGATTTTAACCAGAAAAAGATAAGATAAAATAAGATATTCCTTTATTAGTCCCGCAGTGGGGAAATTCCGGTGCTACAGCAGCAAGTGGACAGTAAAAGGGAAAAACAAAAAAAACCAGTAAAAAGGCACGTCAATAAAAAAAAAAAGGCAATAAATAACAAATACGCAATATAAATATAAACAAGAATATAGTAAAAAGTAGGTCAAGTTCGGCTGAAATGATGGGAGAGGGTTGTGAGATGAAATCATGTCTGAAATATGTTGGATGTACGAAGATTTGGTGTTGTGCAATTGTTTGGCGAAGGCCTACTTTTAGCGCCAACATGGATTTAAACAGGAAAAAGTAGGTCAAGGTCAGTGCCCTCTTAACTCACACAAGAGGGTTGTGAAATTAACTTATATCTTAAATATCTCGGAGTTGCAACAATTTGTTGTTGATTAATCAAACGGGGAAGGTCAAGGATGCGCGGATGGATGCACACATGGATGGAGCTGCTGCACTGCAGCAGCAGGAGCTAAATAGAAATCAACAGAATGGAATACTTATGTTGCTTCAACCCCTTAACAGACTATTGTTCCTCAGCTTTGTTGCTTCAACTTTTTAATGAGATGAGATACAATGGGACATAATACAGCTTTCCATGTACCATCCTGTACAGTGCTTTAGAATTTGGCAGACCAAACTAGAGGAACACTCTAGCTGTGATGCTCTGCTAATTACAATGGAATTGATCCAGTTTTTCCCCCCATACTTAAGCCATGGAAGATATCCAAGTATAATGCTAGATTTGGAGTTGGATGAAACACAGAATGACTTTTGCCATATCAGCAACGCCATATTGGATTCCTACATATTGCCAGATTGGAATATAACAAGAGAATACATAGTTTTCATGCTCCATCCAGCAAGTACATTTTGAAATTTTCACACACCAATACCAAATGCACCCTCCTTTACAATATGGCAGTGGATGCTGATGTGTGTTTCCTCTTAGTTTGGGTTTAAATACTCTTGGTGAGGAAGTAAACACAATGGATCATCTTTAAAACTAAATCGACATTCAGTTTGTCCTCGTCGCTGCACCAAGCAGAAAAAGATTTAAAAAAATTTTAGTTGTGACAGCACCATCAAAGCCAGTGGTGACTGAATTATCCGTCATCCTGTCATTAAAACAATGGAACATCCGGTTTACCCTCTGCCACACATCACCTCCATGTAAAAGCAGTATAAGACCCAAGGCAACTCCTAATACATGATAGGCAAACTACAGAGCTACGACTTGAGAGTGACCATATACAGGGACTTTGTCCCACCTCCAGTCTCTGCTAAATATCTGGCAAAACAAGCCATAACCAAATAAACCTCTCAGCTTTATTCGACAGTACCGGTTTCCAAAGTCCAAAATGTCCTTACAGCAACACCTGGTTGGTGCATGAGAGAATCAATGATTCAACTAACAATTTATAGAAGAGGGAGATTTGTCCAAGTTAATTTCTTCTGTACGGTTGGTCAACAAGAATGCACACATTAGTATCTTGTGCCTTCTTTCATAAAGAGAAGCCTTCAGCTTCACAATGTCATGAAGGAAAAAAAAAAAAACATTCCATCCCTTAAATCTCTTGTCTATAATGTGCTCTCTTCGTAGTGCGTCCAAAAATGATAATCATTGAGTGACTGAGTGTGTGAACATACAAGACCATACCTACATCATTTTTGTTTTCTTCCACAAATCTTAAGATACTGGTACTCCTCTCTCCTGGTGCCACTGCCATCTCCACTACCCCCACCTTCATTCCTTCTACAGTTATCCAATTCAAAGGCTGCTATTTATATCCTTCCAGTCAAGTCAAGACTGCCAGCCAGCCAACCAGAGAAACGCACAACTACAGAAGATGTACCACTATCCTTTCAGTGGTGTATGGAAAGAGGTACATGAGACACAGCAACTCATCGTTAAACCTTATTTGCTACTGTTAGGGTGTGATGGAGAGGGATGATCTGCTGTGGCGACCTCTAACAGAAGCAGCTGAAGGAGGAAGAAGATGAAGAAGCCATCTGGTCTAACCACTCTGAATTCCTACCTCTCACCACTAAACACAGCAACAAAAAAAATCCAACTACTCAGAACTGAACAAATCACACACACACACACACACCTCAAACTGGGTCATCTGTGCTTCTGTGAACGATAATCTCTGCACTATTTTGGTATTAATATTGAGATGCTGTAGCAACATTTTACTGACATTTAAAATAAAGGAGAATAATGTTTGCAAGTTAGTAACCATACAAAGGCACTCACAAGGTGCAGGAAACCCTGATCAAACCCACAGATCTCGTTTCCATTGTAACGCTATCCCAGTAGAAGATACCTAAGATTTGCCAATAGTGAATGTGAGTCGGTGAATAGTTCCTTCCACTAAACTCCCAAATAATTGCATAACTATTTGTGGATGAGTATTTTAACATGACTAATAACTGTTGAATTTCTACCAAAACATGTAATTTCTATAAACTTTTCTCCACAAAAAAGTATCAAATTTTTGTGATTAAAACCAAACATTGTTGCATCTGTTGCAACATAGAATTCATTCATTCATTTTCTATACCCGCGTACTCCAATTAAGGGTCACGGGGTATGCTGGAACCTATCCCAGCAGTCATTGGGCGAGAGGCGGGGTACACCCCGGACAGGTCGCCAGTCCATCGCAGGGCCACACAGACAGACAAACACATTCACACTCTCATTTACACCTACGGTCAATTTAGAGTCACCAGTTCACCTAACCTGCATGTTTTTGGAAGTAGGAGGAAGCCAGAGCACCCGGCGCGAACCCACGCAAACACGGGGAGAACATGCAAACTCCACACAGAAAGGAACTCGGCATGGTGCGAATCGAACCCCAGATCTTCTTGCTGTGAGGCAACAGTGCTAACCACTGATCCACCGTGCCGCCAACATAGAATTCAATTCATTAAATTCATGTTAGAATAAGTGATTTGTGCAATGCATAAGGTTTTCTAAGTGAACTATTTTGGCCAACACACAAACCACGGCGCCATTGAAATTTGTATACAAGTACAGGTAAGCGGACTGTGAACTTTAAAGCATTTTCAGCGATTAAATGCCTTAACAGACTTGTGGAACAATAATTGGTGCGCACTGTTATATACGACTGTACTAACGGCAGTTATACACTAAAACGGTGACAGAGAAAACACGATTGTCTGGCACCAGCAAAAATCGAGGAGAAGAAATGTGGATGTAAACCTCCGTTTGTTTTGATTCCATTTCCTACCGAGAAGAAAGACCCAGTTGGACATAAAATATCGACCAAAAAAAAAAATCGGGAGTTTCTTGCAGATATTTAGTTTGTCAATATTTTTGAAACCATGATGAATTATTCCTTAGTTATTATGTATACATTCATATTTATGTATAGTTCAGGTCAAACACGTCTACGTCAAAACTTGACTTTTGTTTTGAGAAAGAATAATGAAGTATATCATTGAAAGATTATTGAGTTTAGCCCTATTTTGATTAGTTTTATAAAAGGAGGGGAAGTAATGTAATATTTATCATGACTGAATAGCACAGGATGAGAAAGCGCAATATAAATGAGATGGGCGTGGCTATTTGATAAACAGGCCACACTCATGGCTGTCACTGCTGTGAAAAAAAACAAAAACAAAAAACAGGCTTCTGTGCTTTTTTTATTTGTTCTCAGCTCTGAAAGAATGGATTCATCACTGCAGTCACTTTTTGTTATCTGGCTTCAAGTTATCTGTCGGCTAAATTTGTATTTATTTATTTTTAAAAATTGGCTGTATGCGCTCTGCAGAGGTGAGCAGTGGCGCGCACTCTTTAAGGCCCTGTCACACAGTGACGTATAACAGAAACTGATACGTAGCGTCTAAAAAAAAAAAATTGGCAAAGTCCGAACACGCTGGAACACGGCCAACTTTGCATGCAAATTCTGTAGAGGACACGTACAGCTGTCGTATTCATAACGAATGGAACGGATACAGATCGTATGTCTGACAGATTTATAGCGTTTGATTCACTTCTATATAAAATAATCAG
>OMMV01109422.1:0-15810 GCA_900302635.1 Chatrabus melanurus
AAAACTTGCAATATGCACAATTTCTCCAATCACAACCAGAGAAGCCTATAACTTCATCAGAGTTGTTATGGGTGTCTTGTTAGCTTCCCTCACTGGTCTCCTTCTTGCACGTTCACTCAGAGAACTGCCTACTCCCGACAGATTTACCATAGAGTACCATACTGTTTGTATTTCTAAATAAATGATGTGAATGAAGTCCAAGACTTATTCAGTGACGTGGAAATGTTCATGTATCCATCTCCTGACTTGTCTAAAGAAAACTGACTGTAAAGTGATGATTTATTTGTGTTATACTAATAGGGGCACATACTTATTCACAATAATGTTTTGGGTTTGATATTTTTATTTTATTTATGTCACATTGTAGAGATTTGTTTTCACTGTCAGTTTAAACAGCATAATTTTAGAAATTTTATTATAAAGAAGCCTGAATTTCTTTAATTTTCTTTTATTAAAATGCGTAAAAGCAAAAGGGTGCACAAACCTTTTCACATGACTGTAGGCCATGGGACAAGGTCTGAAAAGATGAACTTTCATTTGACAACTCACCAAACTAATTTCTGTCAATTACATCTTAAAGATCACATATATTGCAGTATTAAAAAATATTTTTCTGGAAGAAAAAAAAACCAAGTTGCATATTTTATTATAACACTATAATACATGTAAACTATATAACATATATCAACTACTATACATTACCATTACCATATACAAACTTTAATAATTTACCATTTTGCTGGAACACTGAAGTTGTAAACATTATAAATGCATGAAACTGAGATCTGGAGATTTTCACTGATGTACAAAATAAACTGACAGTGAAGCAGGTAATAAGTGAATAAGTAGAAAAACAACAGTGACTGAAAAATTCATCTGCATGGGATTTCTCATAAAAATGTCAAATTTTAACCTGGATTATATTGTCTATAAAATTTGTGACATAATGTCTTTGTTCAGTGTATAATTCAGAATTTTGTTCATGAAATGTTGGTAAAAGTGTTCAGGATTGTTGGGATTCAGGTTGAGTTGAAACTTAAGACAGTTCTGTAAACAGAACAAATGGGTTGGGATTTTATTCATACCGACATGTATTCAAATTTGGATTTAGATGAGAGAGTATAGTGAAAACAAAAATAATGAGGACCTGAAAAATAATCTAAATTTTCAGCATATAAGGTACTTAAGAATAGTTTGGTTTGACAGCTAGCAGCTTATTCCTGCTCATTGCCAGCTAATTACACTTTGATTGATAGGCAATTAATGTGCAACTTTACACTCCAGAAAACAGCACCCTCAAATGACCCTAAAACAAGTGTTTTGTTTTTTTTGTTGTTGTTGTTGGTTTTTTTTATTCCCTCACTCGTCAAATGAAACTTAATTTCCAGCAACAATTTCTGGTCTGATCCCATGGCCTAATAAGAATGTCATATCAATTATTTCATGCTAACAACTTCCATGGAAACAGAGTTGTAATATGGAAATGAGATCAAAGTCAAAGTCTCATGAAAATTAGCATTTCTGCAGAAAATAATTTAAGTTGTATTTGCAATCAGACACTTTGTAATGGCTGAAACAGACAAACTGAACTCACCCCAGAAGATTTACGCAGGCCAAGAAGTGATGAAACTAAAGCTCTGTGATGGTTCCTTTTTTTATTTGCCGAATGGTTTCATCATTTATGCATGAAAAGATTTTTTTTCCTCTTTGATGTGCTTCTCTGACTATTTAAGAAAATATTTTAATATTTTTCTTTTAGGAATCTGTGAAATACACCCAAATAACCTCTGTGATTATCAAAGCAAGGTCACCAAACAAAAAGCTGCTGGGATACTGAAAAGCTGATCCAAAACGTATATAGACACTAAACATAGTGAAGTTTTCATTATTTAAATGCTAATTTAAAAAAAGGTGACTTTGGCCTTGATGAGTCATTTCTTGGTTTCATTTGCTGCTGGAATCGTTTTGTGCATATGTGCTTGTTTATAACTCAACCATCATCTGACCTTCATCCATAGATGTTTAAATTCTGACACTCAGAGGGTTGGTGCTCCCGTGCTCTCTGTGCAGTATTGATCCTCCATACGACCAAATGTGTCAATACAAAACAACACAGCAACAAAATGAAAAGGATCCAGCGTAGAGTCGCCCAGCAACTAAGGAAAAAACAAACAAACAAACAAAAATTGGATTAGAATGACTTTCTTTGCATATGTATATATAGTATGTAAACATATTATTTATTGGATTCTTCTTGATTCCTTTTAAAAAAGAAATCAACATCTGATCAGTACTAATGTCACTCCTAATGTCACATTAAAGGACACCTTCACTTTTTCACAACCTGAGTCACATTTAAACATTGTTATCATTCAAACCTCCAAGTGCTCAACTCACCTTTGATGATTGTTTCATTTGCAAGGAATTCTTTTTTGAAAAATTAGTTTAAGAAGTTAATCCATGAGAGTCAATAGGGCAGCCATCCCGGGAGTTACAGAAGTCCATTGTACCCTCAAAATAGCAACAAAACAAAACCAGCAACCTACTTCTTAAATTGTTGGTACATTAGTGGTACAAAATGTCTGAAAAAATATGGCCAGATTGGCATATTTTGTTCTAATATACTAGTTTATATCACTGCTGTGTTGGTGTTAGAAGGCAGCTCCAGTCAGGTTCTTGAGCAAACGATAAATAGTCCCTATATTCATTTAGTAATAATATCACCAGAAATATATTGTAAGTAATTGCAAAATGTATGAAGACATTAATAACTACACTGTGCAATTTTACGGTTTGGAAAAATGTAGTTTTGGGTTAATTTATGGCTACTGCTGGTGCCTGACTGAAACCCATTCATTTCCTTTTCAGCATTTCTTTTTAAGTGGGATTTCTCTCATATGACATGATTGTCAAAGGTGAGTAGATCACTCTGAGGCTTAACTGATAATGTTTTAATAATAATAAGGTTGTAAAGAAGTGAACTTGTCCTTTAAGTTTCCATTCTTCTGACTCACCTTATTTCATCGTGTTCGGGTGTCACTGTTGAATTGGGTGGAGTTGTCACTGCGAAAAAACACGATGTATTATAAACCAAGAACTGACATCATGAATCATACTATCATTTGAGCGTTTGTCTGTCTGTTTGTTCCTCTTCTCCTCCCAGGTCCTTTGGCCGATTTCCACCAAACTTGATATGTGGATGATGGTCAACCCCAGATTTGCCCTTAAAAGGTTTGTTTTTAGCAAAGGTCAAGGTCAGTGGGGTCGAAGGTCAAAATTTGGATCTGATGTCTGACCAGACTTGGCACACATATGTAGTTGGATTCCTGAATTGCCCAGCAAGGTCAAATTTGCCAAAGGTCAATCATTGGGGCCAAGGTTATGTCTGCCTGTCTATTTGTGGTCCTACTAATCCAAGTCGTTTCTCCCAACTTGGTATGTCAGTGCAGGTTGGCCCTGAAATTGCCCTTAAAGAATTATTTTTGACAAAGGTCAAGGAATTTGGTTTTCAACCCGATTTGGACCAAATACAGCGCACATTTAGGTGGATGGTCAGCCAGAGGTCAATCATTTGGGTGATGGTCAAGGTCATTGGGGTTAAATGTCAGATTGCCATACCCTTTGCTGTCTTCAGGCTCACAGGTACTATTACCCAGTGAACCTCAAAATTAATTGAACTGTTGTTCAACATGTGAGACCAATTCTTTGATAAAATATCACATACTGTTTTGACACTACAGTTACAGATACCTGAACAACATGAAATAACATTTCTGGCAGATTTGAATTGTTTAATTAGGTGGGCACAGAACCATTACAGTGATTAAAAAACAAGTGAAATTCAGTTGAATATGATTTACACGGGAACAATAGCCTGCTCTGATGCTGTAAGGCTCTCAGGTGTGAAGCCAGCAGGATATACTGAGACAGAAAATGATAATGTTAACTGTTAGACACATTTCTGACAGGGAAGAAAAGAAAAATGGGAGGCCAGGTTGAGGTAAAACTGGCTTTTTTTCTGTCAAAAGGAGGACTTGACAGGCAGAAACCGTTTTAATTTAATGATAAAATACAGCCATTGATGTGCTAATGAATCCCAGAGTGATCGTACAATTTAAACACTGCCTTAAAATAATGGTGAAAATACTGCTTGTTAAAAATGTTAAGCTTATGTTTTGGGTAAAGGGGTCATATTGTGCATATGGTTGGAGTTTCATATGACGCATCCCTAAAGTCCCATAATTCTATAACTGTACAATTAGAAACCCCCCTGCTGTAAGGAAAATGTACACCACAAATGGCATGTCTTAGATTTCTGTGACATATTATCCACAGTTCCATCATAAAGCAGCAGGTAGCTCAGTGGGATTGGAGTAGTAGTACCAATATGTAGACCTGGGTTCAGTTCCTGGTCACGCTACCTGTGCATTTCTCGGGGCATGATCCAGCACGCAGGTGCCTCAGTGTTGAGGACCCCAGCAGCTGGAGAAGGCAAAGGAGATGCCCAAGTTTTACCTGGCTGCAGCAGATAGATGGTTACTTTTAAGAGGTTGGGATGAACCGATTGTGTGCCTGTGTGGTTGCAATCCAGGACCCCAGGCAGTTCCATAGTGTGGTGCGAGGCACCTGTGCACGCTCCTAGACATGACCTTGTGTGGGGAAGTAACCTACAATGGACCGGTGTCCCGTCCAGGGGGAGTCGTAGACGTTCATCCTCTTCATGCTACGGTGTCCAGGGATATGCACCAGAACTTTAATGTTTGTTTTAAGATACCTATAGTAATCTTTACTCGATTGCTGCAAGGGTGCATAATATGACCCCTTTACATCAATGAAATTAGTTTTTTTCTTTCAGGGCTACCAGTGAATCAGAAGTATCAAAGATAGACTACAAGAACCTGCAACAGTTTTGAATTAGGTCTTTAGAATCCCTTTAACAGACACTAAGTGGACTTATATTACCTGTGGAGGAGACCAGGACTCTGACACCCTTGTGGACATTAATTCCAGGTCTGGCGATGACACACCAGTACATATCTTCATCACTTTGCCTTACAGAAGTCATGGTAACCTTGAAGAACCCTGCGCCCTTATCGTCAGCAATGGAGACTCTGTCACTATGACGGTTCCTGGGAGTTTTCACCATGATTTGACACAGCCTATACACAGGACCCTTGCACCAGTACTTTGTGTTTTCTCTGTACTGATGACCATACTGACAGGAGATTGTCACAGATCCCCCTTCTGGTGCTGTCACCACTGCTGGAGCTGACAGCTGCAGCAAGTCCACCGTATGGCTCATTAGCCAGAAGACACACAAAACTGGAGTGGAAAAAAAAACAAACAACAATATAAAAATTAGTTCATCAAATCAAATCTTCCTTACAAGCTTGTGTGCCAGTATTGAATTGAAAAAGCAGCCATTACCATAAAGGAAGCCAACAGATATTCCTGGAGCCATCATAGCGGGAATGAAACGACCGAGCAGAAGCACAGTGTGAAATATTTAGAAGGGCTTCCTCTTCTACTTCCCTCAAAGTGAGGTGGAGCAATCACGTAAATCTTTGGAAATCACTCTGCTTGCAGCATTTATACATATAGATGGGTGCATGTGCATTATTATTGTTATTATTATGAGGAGATATTGCAATAAGTCTTTCCTTGTGTATCTTATCCCTGTTGGTGAATTACTGTATTAATTCCCCAACAGGTGGCACTAAAGAGCAGACTAGCAGAAGTCACACTGTAGCATCAAACATTAACAGTCTGTTTGTTTATTCAACATAGATTTGTTGCATTATTTCTGCAGGACAAAAGCAATCAAGCAAGCTGCAGAGTTTGCACATTTTCACAATTGCGCTGTATGTCTGTGGTTCCTGTTGCTGAACACGAGTGTATATTGAGAAATCATGCACACTCAGGATGTTTATGGGGGTGTGTGGTTTCCCATGAGATTTGACAATGAAAATAACAGTGTGACGAATATATATTGAGTCCCCGAATTGAACTTTCTTGCTGATGAGTTAACACACAACATGAGTATAATTTATAAAAGGCTATAAAGTCCAGTTTGCAAAATGTAATTTGCTCTGGGACAAATAGTATTATCTTTTGCTCCTTTAATAGCTCATATCCATTTTATGTGATGGAGTATTTCCTCCGGCTTTATTTGCTAATCCGATTCTTTGCCATTTTGTGCCCATGTACATTTTTAATGTCGCAATAACGATGTAACTGATGCCACTATTATCATTAAAGATTACGCTTTCAGATTTCTTTTCATATCGGCAGTGCTTCTTTGCAGCCTAAGCTGATTTTCGCAAAGTGTTTGATTCAGGTGATCGGGCTGGTCTCTGGGACATCCTGAGAATTTGTGGGTTCCCCGACACCAAGATTTCACAGCCAGCCTATACACAAATACTGTGAGTGCTGTGCAGAGTGGGGGCAGAAACTCAGAATTTTTGCCAGTAAAAACTAGCATTTCTCAGGAATGTGTTCTGGCTTCTACACTCTTCAGTGCTTGCATGGATTGGGTGTTGGGAAGGGTTGTGGAAACCAACGGCTTATGTGCCTTTGTTGGCGAGGAAAGATTTCCTGACCTTGACTTCGACGATGTTGTGATCTTTGTGGAATCAGTGGATACCCTGATTGCCGCACTCGAGAAGCCGAGTGAGGAATTGGATTGTCTGGGTTTGTGTTTGTCCTGGATCAAGACTAAGATCCAGACTTTTAATGACTCCCTGGACTCGACCATCAGAACCATCAGAAGTGTATCTGTATGTGGTGAAAGTGTTGAACTTGTGGAGACATTTCTGGGTCCTCAGCCTTTGAGATCGAGAGACCCAGGGGAAGAGCTTGTGGAGTCAGGAGGTCGCTGGACAGAGGTGTTTGGTGATGCTGATATCTTTGCAGGAGAACAAAGGTCCAAGTCTTTAGGGTCCTGGTGCTACCTATCTTATTGAATGGTTGTGAGACTTGGACACTAACCAGTGACCTAAGGTGACGGCTGGATGTCTTTGGTACCAGATCTCTTCGGAGGATCCTTGGGTACTGCTGGAATGACTTTGTGTCAAATGAGCGATTACTTAGGGGGACTCAGATGAGGAGTATCACTTACATTGTGAGAGATCATCAACAGTGACATTTTGGACATGTGGGGCGTTTCCCTGTGGATGATCCAGCATGTAAGTGTCTCAGTGTTGAGGACCCCAGCGGCTGGACAAAGCCAAGGGGACACCCATGCTTCAACTGGCTGCAGCAGATAGATGATTACTTTCGAGAGGTGGGGTTGTCTGCCTGTGTGGTTGCCATCCAGGACCTGGGGTGGATTGGTGGTGTGGTGGATACAGAAATGCACAGCTCCCAAACTTGACTTGACTTGATTTTGTTTTCATGTGCAGATTGTATTCACAGAAGTTCACTGTTCGGTCGAACACTGAGTTATTATCAGTGACAGCCAAAAAAGAAAAAAAAACAAAACTTCAAGAGTCAATAAGGACTTGAAATTGGCAAAAATACCTTCACATCCTGAAGCTTGGAGCAGTCCAACCATCCATCCATGTTTCATTACCTATACTTGACCGGGTTGCGATGGCGTCAGACCACGTAACCACATCTTTCAGTTCCTCCTCGGGGATCCAGAGGCGTACCCAGTCCATAAGGGATATGTTCTGGGTTGCTTAACCAGCAATCACAGTAAGACCAGCAATTATACATTTTTGTTTTTCCTTAATGCCTTTCAACTTGATAGGCTGAGCAGTTTTTAAAAATAAATTTATACTAATATCAAAAATAAACAACTTTTTGCAGAAGTGGAGGATACATGAATGACGCAATGCGGTCTGCCTCCGTGTGACACAAGGCTTACAGTTCCTGAGATTAAAAAAAACAAAAAAAACAGAAGTATATATTGGTGACACATGACAATGATTTTGAAGAGCTTTGATTGCTCACTCCTTCATAACAACTGTGATATGTTTCCAAAACATTTTATTTTATATTTTATTTATACTAATATGAAACATGAATACTCAGGTGAATGCTGTTAAGGATTGTCATGTCAACAGTTGTTTTAACTGAGCAGATGCATAAAGTATATGTGTAATATGTAACAGATCAGCCTGAACTCTGATTTTCACCTCAGGGAAAAGCTAATAAATGAACTCCCTTGAGACAAAAACGACCTTGTTAAAAAATTTAAAGTGATTATTCTTTTTGTCATTTTTAACAAATCAAGTGATCATATTAACTTTCAGGGAAACATACACCGTGTCTTTGGAACAGCAGCAGCAGCAGCAGCAGCGAACGACATTACTTCTGCTTGCCAGCCAAATTGCTTTCAGCTGACACGAGCATAACTCTGTTTAAATATTACATAAACTTTTAAAGATTATGATGGCTACATTATAATGGAAACTAAATGATTAGATAAGTTCTTCATTTGCCCCTTGAGTGCTTTGGATTTTAAGGCAAATCCCCGTGACGTATATGACATATCGCAATCCTATTTTTATCACAGTGAGCACAACCTGAACACTTTTCTAAAAGCAATTGTGCACCTTGTTCATATGAGCTGACTTTTAATATTTCACATGTGCAGCAAAAGCTTATGTTAATTAATATTTTTTCTAAGATGAACATTTATTCAAACTCCAGACAGCCATCATCCTTTTTCTCATTTTGCTGTGATTATATGCATAGATTTTGCACTTTATCTCTATTTATAGGATTTAAAATTTGCTCTTTTTTGTACATGAGTTCAGTGGTTAATGGTGCAGACGGCATTAATAAACAGGACTTAATGGCATGTTACGCGTTCCCAAGCAAAATCATATAATATTTTTTGCACAATTTTAACAGGTCTCATCATTGCAACAGAACTTAGATTTATATTTGCTTTGGTTAAATGAGTCCTTCACACAAGGAGAAAGGGCACCTGTGGAAAATATAGAAGAAAGTATGATATGTAATCACTTATGTGTGCACATTTGATAAATATGTGCGACGTAAATAGTTTTTTGCCGCTGTCATAAATGAGAGGAAAACTGGTTGTGTATAAAAAATGTGATTGTCTCATAGCTGATGCCTTTGCACAAGGT
This sequence comes from Chatrabus melanurus, assembly GCA_900302635.1. Lineage (NCBI taxonomy): Eukaryota > Metazoa > Chordata > Actinopteri > Batrachoidiformes > Batrachoididae > Chatrabus > Chatrabus melanurus. The sequence continues at coordinate 9,099 of OMMV01109422.1, forward strand.
AGTCACGGGCAAAATACTTTTTATGACAGGTAAGTCAGTGCACGCTCAGCCCGGGCCTGTGTACCCACCTCCTGTAGGCTTTTGCCACCATAAAAGGCAACAAACTGACCACCTACGAGTGGAACAATATGGAACTTTACAGTCAGTCCAATACCCTGAAGAGCAAGTAAGTTCATGTATGCCTTGGGGTCTATGAATGTGCCTGTGTGTGTGTTTCCCTGGAAAAAGAACTCTCCAACTCTCACTAATGAAGAAGAATTACAAAGGTAAGAGTGTCTTTTGTTGTCATGGCAATGCACAATGCCTGATTTCTTGGCAGGAATGGCAACCTGAAGACTTTTCTGTCTGTAGGAGGATGGAACTTTGGCTCTGCAGGGTGAGATTATTTGCAAATATGCAGCATGCAGGTTTGACATGATAAGCAGAGCTTCTGCCTTAATATCTATGTTTTTTCCAAATTAGTTTCTCACAAATGGTTTCAAGCCCTGCCAACCGCCAGACCTTCATCAGCTCAGTCATTTCATTCCCGAGGAAATGTGAGTTTGATGGGCTTGGCATTGACTGGGAAGATCCAGCCAACAGAGGAAGCCCTCCTGAGGATAAGTTGAACTACTACTACTACTTTTTTTAAAAACTTTTTCTTCAAAGTGTGTTTGCCATGGCTAAATTTCTGTGCAGTGCAGTTTTCAGTTTTGCTTTTTCTCTATAAGGCTTAAAGCTACAGTGTGTAGGATATAGTGTTATCTAGTAGTGAGGTTTCATATTGCATTCTGCCATTATCGCTCATGATCTTGTTTCACTTCATGTTTTCACTTCATTGGCAACGGGGATTGATGCGCCTTCGCCTTCTCTTGTGATAAGCAATATGTATGATCCTCCATTTCACAAAATTCAGGGTTCTCAAACTTGTTAACCTGCACTACCAACCAGGAGACAGTGTTTCTTCAGTCTTCCGGTCGCGCTGCAAAATGTAAAAGGTGAAGTAAGTATGTCCCTTTTGGGCTGCTGTATCAACATGGCGGACTTCATGAGGGGGCCCGCTCCCATGTAGATATGAAGGGCTCATTCTCAGCTTATGAAAACACATTGAGTCATTGTTGCAGGTACACAAATCTGTTCATTGTACAATAATGAACAGATGGCTATGAATGCTATATTTTATTTATGCTACTCAACACCCCTAAATCCTGCACACTGTAGCTTTAAAAAATATCTTACCCTATTAAAAATATGAAATGGAAATATGGAAAGGACACCATTGACTCTGCTTATCAGATCCCCAAGCTTGGCCGGTAAATACTGGATTTTTGTTAGAACTATAATTATAGTGAGTTCATTCTTATCAACACCGTAATGGATGGAATCAGTCAGAACCTCACTTCTAATCTTTGTAATTACTAATCCAAAAAATTTTAGGTTACAAAGTAACCTTGTGGTTATTTTTCCACACCCTGGTCGCTGGATATGCTCAGCGTCATGACTTATGACTTTCCACGGCTCTTGGGATACCACTACAGGTGAGCATAGTCCCCTGTTTAGAGGCCCTGAAGACCAAGGCGACTCTATCTATTTTAATGTGGTGAGTACAGGAACCTCCTCAATTATATTTGCCCAAAAACTTTAATATAACTGCATTTTATCTATGTTTTTCAGCTTAAATACCGTTAAAGCATTCATGAAGATTCCAGCATCCATGTAGTTTTCCAAGTCCTTTGTTCCAGGACTATGCCATGAAGTAGTGGAAGAGCCAAAGAGCCGCTTCTGAGAAACTCATTGTTGGGTTTCCAACATATGGCAACACATTCACGCTTAGAAACCTGGAAATCTGGAATGTTGGTGGATTAGTGTTCTGTAACTGTGGTGGATAACAGTTAGTTTGTGGTTAACCAAAACTTTAGATGCAATTGATTATTTTATAGACTCTTGTTTGTAGTTATTTTTTGTTCGTGTAACTATAGGTGTGTACTTTTTGAAAAATGGTGCAACTGAGGTTTGGAACCAGGAACAGGAAGTGCCTTATGCCTGCAAAGGAAACCAATGAGTGGGCTTTGACAACATCAAGAGCTTTCAGATCAAGGAAATAGTAGGAATACAATGTCTGGCATGACGATGTGTTTAGTTGTTGTACTTTATGACCTGAGAAACTTTCTCAGTCTGCCAGTGACAGAGTTTGCCCATTGTGCAATGTGATTGGAGCACAGTTACTGTAGTTTTTGTTGGTCTTTTTCAGTGTGTGGGCTTATGCTCCAGTTTTGTTTTGTGTTAAGGTTTTGTGATACATATTGCTGTGCTTTTGACCTCAGTATAGAGCGCCCCCTTCTGGCTGTCTGTAAGTTGACTGGCTGAAGAACAGTTTTGGAGGAGCCATGATGTGGACCATTGACATGGATGACTATTTGGGGGAAAATACCCACTGATTGACGTCGTCAAAAGAGGCCTTAATCTGGAACAAGCATGTAAGACTCTAAACATCCTCTTGATCAAGGTGTGCTTCAGAAAATATTTTATTCAACAACTAACTATTTTTTGCTGTATTTCCGCTTGTCGCTCGTCACTCCGCTCCCTCCTGTCGTTGGATTGACGACGGCTGGTGGACGCTCCAGTGGTGGCAGCGTTTCTGGAGGAGGCTCTGGTGCCAGCGGCATGGCCGGTGACTTCTGTGTTGCGAAGGCCAATGGCGTGTACCCAGACCCCAGAAACAAGAACCAGTTCTACAGCTGCAGCAAAGGGAACACGTACTTTGAGCGCTGGGCCTCTGGTCTTGTTTTTGACAGCGTGTGTTCGTATTGCAACTGGGATTAAAGCTGAAGTTACAGATTGACTGTTCAATGGATTCATGACTCTGTTTTGCATTTGCTTTTAACCCTCGGAGTCTTAATTATGTAACACTGAATCCAAAGTCCATGCTACTAAACTGGATATTTAAAAAGTTAAAATCTGTTGAATATTTTGAATTTTGAAGGTAAAACACCAGAAACCTTTTGAATTGCTGATCACTGACACACTGTTAAAAAAAAGACTTTGTTTTTACGGGAAAAAACTGGCAGCTGTGGTGTCAGAATAATTCTGTAAGAAATACAGTAAAAATATGTACATATCTTTACAGAACAACCTACAAATTTTACAGTATGAAGTTGTTGTAATTTACAAAACATTTACACTTTAAAGCAGTAAATACAACAGCTTTTTTTTGTTGTTGCTGAATTAACATTATCATGCTGTTTTTAAACAAATTATTTCTGTATAATTTAAACACAGTTGTTACTTATTGTACATTGAATTCCATTCAAAGAGGTTTTGTTGTGCTGCTCCCATTTTGCTCAGGGCCGCCACAGCAGGTTTGGCATGGGCTCCACATGTTAATCTTGTTTTTCTAACACAACTCCAACTGTATCAGGAGAACAGGGTTTACGCAGTCTTGAACCTGGGACCTTTTGCTTGGAAGGTAAGCACGGTTAATGTTTGCACCACTGTGCTGTTGCATCACAGCAACTGCCGTGAAAATATAATGAATTGTATGTCATATTGCCATATTAACATATTTGTACTGTATTTGTACAAAATATGTTAATATGAGGAGTTCTTAAAAAAATCATGTCTGTTTAGAATTGAGTAGGTATATATCAATAGTATAAAATGGATTCTGCAGTTCATTACATTTTCAGAGTAACTGTCACCACTTGACTGAATGGTGGCGTAAGCAGTGTGCTTTTTTTTTCTCCAAAATATAATATCGCTGGTTCAAGGCTGTCCAGATCCCATTCTGCATTTATTAAAGTAAGTCCTTTCAGCTTCTCCAAATTTCAACTCAGGGTCGCCACAGCCTATCCAATGTGGATCTGCATGTTGATTTGGCACAAGTTTTACGTCGGATTCCCTTCCTGACGCAACTCCACAGTACATGGAGAATGGGCAGGGTTGGCCTTGCACCGGGAACCTTTTGCTTTGAAAGCAATCGTACTTTACCACCACACTGCCCCGTTGTGCATTTATTACTTTTTTTTAAATTTGTTGCAAATTACAATGGTTTATACTGTAAAATTTACAGTATTTTCTGTAAAGGTATTTACATAAACATGAGTTATTTAACAGCTTCTCTCTATTTAAAAGAAAAATTTAGACACATTTAATATGCCTAAAACTTTTACACAGTAATATATACATCTATATGGGCAGCACGGTGACTTAGTGGTTAGCACTGTTGCCTCACAGCGAGAAGGTCCCAGGTTTGCTTCTGACCTGGTCCTTTCTGTGTGGAGTTTGCATGTTCTCCCTGTGTTTGCGTGGGTTCCCTCCGGGTGCTCTGGCTTCTTCCCACATCCAAAGACATGCAGGTTAGATGAATTGGTGACTGTTGGTGAGAATGTGTTTATCTTTCTATATGTGGCTCTGCGATAGCCTGGCGACCTGTCCAGGGTGTACTTGACCTCTTGCCCAGTGACCATTAATTGGATTAAGCGGGTATTGAGAATGGATGGATGGATGGATGGGTATAGTGAATGAATGAATATATATATAGTACACACACCCAAAATCACCAGTAATAAATAGGAAACCGTGATGCATAAGACAAAGCTCTATTCCAGTACTGTTTGAAGAAGTAGCTGATTTATGAAAGAAAAAAAATTTTCAGTTTTAAATAGTAAAGGTGTCATGACTCTTTTTATGCTACTTTTTGTACTACATTTCCATTTTGTGTCAGCAGTCAATTTGGAACGGCCCACAGCAGCTGCACTCTCAGCTGCTGCCTTTGTCCTCTGTCTGCTCTGGTTTGGCTGATCCATTGTGTTCTGCTGCCGTTTCCTCCACCATGGCTGACTTTTTCTTTGTTCCTGTTGAGATGTCGGGGGTAGGATGAAAATGAAATAAATGCCAAAACAGTTTCAGCAGAATTAGAATGAGGGATTCCTGGGCAGCGTTCAGTACACCGGTTACCTGTGAGGTAGTTTCTGTGCATCCGATGGAACAATAATAGACCAATGAAGAGGATAACACCAATGGAGGCGGCAATCATTCCAATTAGCGGGAAGCTGTAGCTGCCTTTACTCTGGATAATCTGGGGATGAGATGGCAACAATAAATTCCTGAGCAATTCCTGGGTTCTCTACTTTGTTGCTCTCCCTTTTTCTGTAAACATGACAACATAGTCATCAGACTTACTGATCCGACCAGAACCTGCATCACCATCTCTCCCATTCCTGCACTTGTTACCAGGACTGGAGTTGCACACCCTGCAGAGAGAAATAACTGGATTATTTCATGTCCTTGCTTTGATTTCATTGCTGTGTTATAGTTGCTTATAGTTCAGTTGTTATCATACCCTGATAATCCAGGATGTCTTCAGTGTAGGCAAGCATACAGGGGAAGATGCTGCTGAGGAACAGTCCACATAAAAAGGTCTCAGCAAACAGAAAAGTACTGCTGGTGTAGAAAATAAGGAGCATCAGCACAGTCACAATGGCTCCTGCCTGCAGGAATACAGAATAGACTCAGAAACACAAACGTTGCACATAGACTTTCACTGTGCACATCTCATTTGTAATGTTATGGAACTCCAAAGGCTTTGTCGGCTTTACCATATTGAACATAAGCAGCCTCACGGGTTGAAAGCGGTATGAAAGAGGAATGGACAACAGCCGTCCAGCAGTGATTGCGGCCCAAAACATGCTGGCCAAATAACCTGCTGTCTTATGAGGCAATGACATCGGTGGTTCCACAGCGTAGGTGTACACAAAACCAGCATAGGCTCCCTAAAAAAACAAAAAAAAAACAATAATATAATACCTGCCCTGCAATAGACTGGCAGCCTGTCCAGGGTGTACCCTGCCTATCACCCAGTGACCGCTGGGAGAGGCTCCAGCCCCACTGTGACCCTTAAATGGAATAAGCAGGTTCAGAAAATGAATGAATGAATGAATATCTTCTGTACTTTACATGAACTATTGCATTTATTCTTAAACTTATTTCATAACTTCTTAACATTTACAATGCTGTGCATAGCTCTTATGCATGTTATAATAAATTAATGAAGCAAAGATTATGCAGAAATCATGATACTCTTCTAAATATCAAAAAATTGCAATAAAGAGGTTCAGTATTGAAAGCTATACAAAATAAAAATCTAATGTGGAAAAACCTTTTCCTTTGTTTGGAGTGATTTTAGAATAATGTCATGTTAATTCATTAATCATTGATTATTATCTGCTGTTTGTTGTTTTTGTGACATCATGCATTGGGCTGTAAACCTACAAAGTATTCTGTTACTCTCCATAATATGCTTCTTTTATAAAACAGACAAAATTCTCTGTAACATTATATATATATATTTCTTTCAATATTAAAATTTGGTCTTTTACTGACACACTATAATCTACTTTCGGCTTCTCAATTCAATTCAATTCAATTTATTTATATAGCGCCAAATCACAACATAGTCGCCCCAAGGCGCTTCACAAGGGTAAGGTCTAACCTTACCCACCCCCTGAGCAAGCACAATGGCAACAGTGGTAAGGAAAAATTCCCTGGATGTTTTATAAGTATAGGAAGAAACCTCAAGCAGACCAGACTCAGAAGGGGGACCATCTGCTATGGCCATACTATCAATGAGACAGAAATACAAAACACAAAGTCCAACAAGAATTATAAAACATGCACAGATAGTCCACATGTCCAGTCCTCGAAAATCATTTCATTCATCATCCACTCTGATCTT
>OMMV01109477.1:0-10205 GCA_900302635.1 Chatrabus melanurus
ATTTCACCTAACCTGCATGTCTTTGGAAGTGGGAGGAAGCCGGAGCACCCAGAGGGAACCCACGCAAACACGGGGAGAACATGCAAACTCCACACAGAAAGGACCAGGTCGGAAGCAAACCTGGGACCTTCTTGCTGTGAGGCAACAGTGCTAACCACTAATCCACCATGCTGCCAGACCCATTGGTGCCCCTGTGCTTATCTCTGGAGTCTATAGCATGAAGCAGATGAGAGTCTACGACTCCCCCTGGATGGGGCACCAGTCCAACTCAGGTTACTTCCCCATCCAAGGCTGGTACCCATTTACAGCTGGGTGAACTCAGACAATGCAGATTAAGTGTCTTGTCCAAGGAAACAGGCAGGTAGCATGACTGGGAATCAAACCCAGGTCATCATATTGGTAGCCCAGGTCCTCACCCACTGAGCTACCTGCTCTACATAGCAAGCAAACAAACAAACAAACAATGGTCACATTAGATGTGGAGGATGCGTTGGCACTTCAGTACAAGCTAAAGTATACATCCTAACAAATTCAACTATTTGATAAATACCCATTTTTTAAAAGTAGTGTGTAATGTACCATCATAATTCCACTGGAGTAACCAGAATTGCAACATGATGTTCAGTGATGATGGGACAATGAGCCAAAAGGAAACGTAAAACATTCAATCAATTGATGTAATATGATAAAGACCAGTAAGATCTGGAGACAACTAACACGTTTTATCTGTTTGTTTATTTGGTCACATCTAATGGTAATCGAATGGATCGCATTTCAAGGTTCTGCTTTGTACTCAGTGATATGTTGTATTTAGTGATGGTGTCAAGATGAAGTGAAGACAAACCAATGAAATTTATTTAAAGTCTGTACTGAAAGAAGAGAGTGGGTTGAAATGACATGCAAAACAGTGTAACTGACCTGTGGTGAGCTTTGTGAATGAAACAAATTCACATCCACAGGCTCTTAGCGTTATGTTAGCATGTCACTAGCGCTGCTGCGCCAATCAAGCAATTCAGTGATGTGTGGCTTTCTTTGCTTCAAGTAATAATAAAACAGATTAAATCACAACAGTACCAGTGGTTTTTGTAATTATAACTCCACTGATAACAGGAAGAGGTTATTGTGATCATTTCCTCTGAGCATTTGCCAAATTAGCTCGACAAATTTCCAAGGCCCAAGATCAGATGGATTCCCATTGCAATTTTTGTTCAGGATTATTGTCTTGATTGATGGCTTAACCTTGGGCAATTTGGCTTTTATCTGCAGTAATCCAGGATAAAAAAGGAATATTGGCCTGAGGGCTTTGTGTCCCCTGTCGCACGGTGGCCATACACTGAATGTATGGAAAGTTATTGCAAGTACCATATGTAGTACTGTCATTTTCGTTTTTTTGCTCTGTGACCTTAGAAAGTAGGTCAAGGTCACTCATCATCAAACTCATCCAAGGCCTCCATGGGATGCATCTGTGGTACAAATTAAGTGGCCGTGCACTCAACCTATCAAGAGTTATTGCATGGGGCGCCGCGGTGGCGCAGCAGTCTAAGCGGAGTAATGGCATGGGGCTATCCTGGCATCCTGGCCACTGGGGGGCAGGGGCAGGATGGCGAGTCCATGTTAGAGCGGTTGCTCATTGGGGGTTATTGAGTTTAAAACTAGGGGTTTAATTGACCACCAAATTGAGAGAAAAAGGGGAAAAAAATCAGAAACAAATTAAAAAACAAAAAACAAAAGAGTTATTGCATGGGCGGACAGCATTTCTATGTTCCCTTGCCGGGGCGATGGGGGACAATAAAGGACAAGCACTCACCATTCTTCAAGAATTGATCAAATCTGAGTGATTCAACTGGGTCTAGCGTGGATAAATACACGTCCATAGGTGTCATACTGCTCGGGTTAATGTGATGTTCCAAATAGTGTAAGATTAGATACAAGGCTCAGATAAATGTGAGAAGTCTGATTGCGATTTTCTGTAGTGACAGCTACGTAATAAGACATGCTGCTTTCAAATACTTTTAGAAAACTGCACAATTTAAGTTTAATCATGAATTTAAGATCAGGAAGTTATATAAGAGCGCTGGAATAAGCAGCATCCCACATATTGCATTAGTCTGATCCTCCTGTCAGGGTGTTGGACATCTCAGGTACCAGGGTTCTTGTGGCTGATCCTCCACTCAGCTGAGAACCAGGGAATCTCAGTGAGATCGCAAACAGCTGAAGGCAGAAAACGCTGCAGGGATCTGTGGTATTGGGGCTAGACTTCTTCAGGCGGGTGGAGATACTGTTCTCCTGGTGTTATATATAATTTTCCCTTCCATTTGGGAGATGTTTGTCATCACAATAGACTAGAAGAAATGCAGTGTCGTCCTTCTCTGCTCTCTACTGGACTGCAACAATTACATGGTATTATACTGCTCTCTGTGCCGGGTAAGGCACTTTGGAAATGCCTTTGTCAATAGGATTCAGTGCCAGCTGCTAGCTGCTTAGCAACAAATGCAGTCTGGCTTCATACCCAAGAAGTCAACTATTGATTACATCCCAGTTCTAAAGGTACTCATTCAACACAAGGGGGTATGTCAACAGTACTTTTTAGCCCATGTTGATTTTTCACTTAATTGGTCAGGGTGTTTTGTGGGACATCCAGAGAATTTGTGGGCTGATCAAAAAATTGCTGGACATCATAGCTGCCTATAAACTGGTACTGGGACTGCTGTGTAACCTGGAGGCAGAGTCTCTGACTTATTCCAGGTGATCTATGGGATCTATTATGGATGTCTTCTGGCCCCTACTACTGTTTAGTGTAGCATGGACTGAGTGTTGGGCAAGGTTGTGGACTCCAAGGACCTGAGTGCCTTTTTCGGTGAGGAAAGGTTCACTGAGCTTGACTTTGCAGGTGATGATCTTTGTGGAATCAGTGGATATCCTGGTTGGTGTTTGAAATGCTGAGTGAAGAGTCGGAGCATGTGGGTTCTCGATTTTCCTGGATCAAAACTAAGATCCAGGCTTTCAGTGATTTCCTGCACTCATCTATCAGCAGTGTGTCTGTTTATGGTGAGAATGTTGAACTTGCTGATGCACTCTCTTTCCGCTGCAGTGACACTTGCGTCTCTGGGATCTTGGCCTATGAGGTTGAGAGTCATCTGGGAAGAATCTATGGAGTCATGAGGCCACTGCTCAGAGGTATATGATACTGTTGCTGTCTTTGCAGGAGGATGAAGGGCCAAGATTTGAGTGTCCTGGTTCTTCTGTTTTTACTGTGTGGTTATGAGTCCTGGACACTAATCAGTGATTTAAGGAGATGACACAATGTATTTGTTACGTGGTCTCTCAGGAGCATCCCTTGGGTATCCAGAACACAGCTTCAGTGCTGAGGACACCAGCAACTGGACTAGGCTAAGGGGATGCTCATGTATTGCCTGTCTGTGGTACATAGATGGTTACCATTGGGAGATAAGGATGGACCACAGGTCTGACTGGGTGGATGCCATTTGGGGCCCAAAGCATTTTTATGGGGTGGGCAGCAACGCACACCACCATGATATGCTCCCAAACACGACCTGATCATGTTTTATTGATAGTAGCATGAACATAATCATGTATACTAAGCGAAACGTCCAACTCAACACACTGATGTCATCATCATCATCATCATGTTCGTTTTACGTTCTTTTCTTTTGATGTGATCTTTATAAACTTGATATTCTTACATATTTAGTATACTGTAATGTGGCTCAGTTCAGTGCACAGTCCGTTTTCTTATTCATATAGTTGGAGTTCTTCTCAATCAACATCTTTTGCAACATTCCCATTCTTACATTGCATACTGTGATCTTTAACCCGCATGACTGCACATCAAGTTTAAATCATAAACTGGCCTCCTGAGATCTATAGCTATAGCTTCAGCATTTTCCCTTCCAAACACCTTCATATTTGCTCGTGCAAATTCAGCATTGCATCAAGCAAAAATTGTAATGTTCAAACAATCAAAGATCTGTCCTTATAAGGCCTTATTGGGAATCATGAAAGCCTATATGATCAGACGGGTAGCTTTCATTCGAGCGACTAATCACTTATCTTCACAGTACAAAGCTCAGCAGCCTCTTTTCATGTCACTTTCATTGAGTAGAGGGCCACAGCGCGAGCTCTATAAAGTGGCTGGCCCCATTAAACGGACTAAAAAGGATAAAGCTGAGCTTGCTGCAGTGACACAGTCTGGCAACCAAAATAGGAAGGAAGCAAAGGCGAAAGGGAGGGGGCGTGTATGGGGGAGGTGCAGGGAAGGAAAGGGAAATGTTAAAACCAAATAAATACATTATTGGAAAGGATCAAAAGTAACAGCATGTGCAGTACTATGTAGTTAAGAAATTAATGATATATATACTAATTTTATGGCAATTACTGTATATGGTAAATGGAATGTATTTACACCACATACATGCTCAAAATAGTGTGTCACATTCACCCACTGCAGAGCCCAGCCATGCAAGGTGCTCAACTTTACATTTGGAACAACTTGGACATTAAGAACCTTGTTCAAGGTCACTGTAGTGATGGTAATGAGGGTAAGACAAGTTCTGTCTTTCACCTTCTCCCACCAAAAACACTCTGTCCAGGTGAGTAGTAAATCCTATACAGGTCCTGAGGCCTAACAGGTTTGTACTTATCCCCTAATACCATACTGTAAAGCTTATGAGAGTCTATGACTCCCCCTGGATGGGACGCCAGTCTATTACAGGTTACTTCTCCAGCCAGTGCTGGTACCCATTTACAGCTGGGTGGACTAGTTCAGGTGAGTGAGCAAATTTTTCCACTTTACTTGAAGAAGAGTTCAGAGGTCTGATACTTTTGTTTTTAGATGATGACCTCTGATTTGACTTTGACCTTAGACCTATGATCTTGACATGAGCTGCTTTGGGAGAGGATGATCCACTGAGTTTATTCACCAAATTTCATTGAAATCGTTTTTTTGCATTTTGAAGATATTGCCAAGGACGATAGACAATGACCTCTGATTTGACCTTGACCTTTGACCTATGGCCCTGAGATAACCTGTGTTGTGATAGGATGGTCCACGAAGTTCATCCACCGAGTTTGATCGAAATTGTTCTTTGCATTTTGAAGATATCACCACAGACAAACAAACAAGCAGATGGACAGACATGGGCATTACAATAAGTTGTTTCCGCTTTATGGCGAGGCTAAAAACAAACAAAAAACATTCTGACAAAGTTTGGGGACTGGGTCACGGGAAATTAAAGCCCAGATACAAACAGAACACAATGGACATATAAGTTCTGATCATTTGCTGTGTGCCCGCCTTGTCAGCTGGGACCATGGATGAAGCCGTATGGTGCCATGCCTCTCAGGAAGCTCTGCAGTAGGACGGGTGTCTGTTTCTCCGTCTCGACACTCCTACAGATGACTTCCCAGCTGTGGTTTCTCATCCTCTGCAGCTTGACAGTTTCATCCCAACTGGGTGAGTGAATAAACTTTTAAGTGCTCCGGATATAAACCAATCAAGACACATTCAGGTGCGTGATGTCATGTTTCATCTTCACACTTCCAGATCAGTGGAAGTGTGTTTGTCCATCAGCCTTCCAAGGTTGTCAGGGTGTCGTATTAATTAAAAATGATTTTTAAGCTACCAGTGTTTACCATATGGCTAATGTGGTTGCGTTGCAAAGCTTATTTTTAGTGTTATACTAACGTCCTTTTGCAACACTTGCTGTGTTTTCCAGGGTTAGAGGATGTTTTCTTTAGTCCTCAGAACCAGACAGTTATGGAAGGAGAAGGAGTGTTCCTCCAGTGTGTGTCAGGAGAAAGCTCACCTCCTGCAACCATCACCTGGCTCAAAGATGGCAACCTGGTCACAAGAGGCAGACAGATACACGTAAGCAATGTGTGTGTGTGTGTGTGTGTGTGTGTGTGGTTTTGAAATGTCATTGCCAACACTCACAAAGATGACTACATCTCCTTTGTTCAGGGTGAGTATGGAGGTGGTCACCAGAAGAAGACCTCAGGAACTCTGCATCTTTTCAACGTAACACTGGAGGATGATGGGATATATGTGTGTGTCACGTACAATCCTTTAATGGACATCAAAAAGGAGAGCAGGCCAGCTAAAATAACTGTGCAAGGTGAGTGTGTTCATAGAAGTTAAGAGATCAGCGTGTGATAAGCGGACACTTAAAAAGTATATGCCGTCTCCACAAATATGTTTGTGAAAGTTAGATTGTGGTTTATTTACACTACAAGTTTTCATAAGACAAGTAAAAGCTTTCATTTTGCACATAATTGCTGGATTCATGGGTCTAATGTCAGTTTGTTTGCTAACGTCTGTTGTCAGTATATTGAAAAAAATGTAATAAATAAGATATTTCATGATGCAGTATGACAGAGAAAAAACAAGTGGAGGCAAGATATTTTCTATATGTTTTGATAGATAGATAGATAGATAGATAGATAGATAGATAGAACAAATATCTAATGTTTGCAAATGTAAACATATATAAAATATATGTTCTGTTCTAGAAAACACAAATTTCTTTTCTGTTGTCTCCCACAGTTTATAAGAAAATTTGGGTTGTTATTAATTTGGTTGTTATAATAATTTTTTTATTGAGTGATGTCTGCAATATCTTTGTTTTGTCATGTACATGTGTCAAGCGGCGCACCTAAAAAGACACCAATGCTTTTTGTTTTTTTGTTTGTTTGCATATATTTAGATTTACAAATGAAGTTTGTAACTTGGCATTTATTAGTTAATTGGATTGATTTTTGTTGGTACTGGGATGTTTGGGCATTTTCATTTTATGTCGACCCACTGATTAAAAACAAACAAATATCATAACACACCATGTTTTTAGCCAAAACCTAAAGTGCCTAAAAGCATTTGCACAGACAGACAGACAGACAGACAAACAGACAGACAGATAGGTCGCTTGGTAGAGAATTAGATATGATAAATATGTATCTAATATTTGTAAATGTAAAAAAAAAAAAGTAAAATGTAAAAATGCATAATAAAATTGGGGTTGTATTTAATCCAGACATTATAATCATTTTATTCCTGAGTGATAACCTGCAATATCTTTGTGTTGTCATGTACATGTGCCAGTTGATACACCTAAACAGACATCAATAGTTTTTTGTTTGTTTATTTGTTTGCATGTTTTTAGATGTACAGATGAGGTGTGTAATTTGACAATTATTGGTTAATTTGATTAAAAAGAGAGATCTAACATCTGATTTTTGTTGGTCCTGGAATGTTTATGCATTTTGAAGTTGATTTTCTGTTGACCCAACAACAAACAAACACAAACAAAAACCACAAAGCACCACATTTTGCCCAAACTCTGAAGTACCTAAAACGTTTGTGCACAGGCACTCACAAACAGACAGACAGACAGACGGAAAAAACTAGTAACTGGGCTTCATGTGTGTCTATCTGTTCTACAGGGGTCCCGAAAAGGCTGCACATCATTCAGGGTCCTAAAAACATCACTGTTGCTATGGGAACAGAGGCCTCCATGCACTGTGTAGTTCGTGGCTTCCCTGTTCCCATGGTGCATTGGTTCAAAGACGGCTACCTCCTGACCAACGGCTCTGCCTCGTTCATTCTACAGAACAATGGCCAGCTGCTCATAGTCAGGTTGAACAGCAGGCAGAAGAAGAGGAATATTGATTTTATTCTTGTTTTTCTTCCAGATTTTTACATTATGATAATCTATGTTGCATATATTTAAATTTCAGGGTTATAGATTTTTTTGTTTTTATTTTAGTTTGTTCAGGATTTGTGTTGACAAGCAAAATAAAAAGTATTTTTTTACTTGTTTTTTCAGGAACGTGACGAAGGATGATGAGGGCTCCTATCACTGTGAAGCATCCAACCAGAAAGAGGCAGTCAGGTCACAGACAGCCTTCCTTATTCCAGCCGGTACTGTATACCAGCGTCTGCTATCAGGTCTTTTTTTTAATTTTTATAGAAAATAAGCTTCAGTGACTCTAATTAGGTGAACTTGGTGATGCATGTGGTTCTTGGTGCTGGTGTATTTTCATAATGGCGGTTGTATATTTTCAGTGCACACGTCACAGAAGTGCAATCAGAATAAATCTAGTAGGAAGCAGAGGTGGGAAACCTCGGCTTCAAAAAGTAACAGTCCGACCACATATTTGTTCCATCCACCCACTAAACCGGCTAAATTGTAATTAGTTCGACTCTTCAGGCAGGTAGATGAACTAATTAGTGAAATCACCTGTTTTAGGTGAACAGGTAGAAGTAACACATGGTAGGACTTTTACTTTCTGAAGCTGGGGCTTTCCACCACTGGTAGTGAGGAGGAAATATGTTGGGTTTCCATATAATGAGAACTCTTAAGCGTTAAGAGTGATTTCTACAAGTATTTCTGCAAATGTCTTTCTTTTTTTTTTTTTTGCACGTGTTAGCCAACGCAGCTCATAAGAAAAAGGGTTAGGGTTAGATGAGGTGAGCTGTCCATAGTGCTGATCAAATGGAACGCACATTAATGTGGTTTTGCCTATTTAAATGATTGTCAGACGTGTTGGAAAAACAAACAAATAAACCCCCCCCCATAAAAAAACAGAGAAATGTTGTAAGCAACAATAGAAATGTGTAATGCATTTTAATCAAATTCATTATAAAAACAGCTTTATGTGCAGCCTGCAGCCTGATCTTTTTGGCATTTTTTTCTGACTGAAAGTATGTTGAAGAAAATGAACTTTGACTGTGTAGCTGCTATTCATGGCACTTCCTCTTAAGGACAAATTACATTACATCCCACATTAAGCAATATAATGTACATTGATTTATGGTTTCATGAAATTACACACGATCAGTTGTGGGTGTCATTATGTTATTTTTGCAGGGTTAAACCAATGCAGAAAGAGAGCTGAAACAAAAACAATAGTGAAAAGCAGCAAAAGCTCCATTTTAGTTGGATAATATTAATATAGCATAAATACTGCTCCAATCCACATTCTAATGACAGAAAATGATATTATATATTGAAGCTTGTAACTATTCATTCTGTAGGATCAATGAATTGTGTTGTTTTCACTGTGATTGTGTCTGTGTGCATTACAGACTTACCAAATGAAGAAACTCACAGCATCACAGATACACACTTCAGTGACACACACATTTTGTTTTATCAGAGATGGAGTGGAGTTTCGTCCAGCAGCCCACGGACTTGATTGTGAGGAGAGGCGAGAATGTAACGGTCACCTGCAGGCCTCCTTACAGCAGACCCACAGCTCAGGTCTCCTGGTTCAAAAACAACCAACTTTTCACTCCAACAGCTCACGTGACTGCGCTGCAGAGTGGAGATCTCTTCTTCAACAGGTCTGTATAATAGAAAATAAATAAATAAATAAAAATACACAAGCTCATTTTACCTGTGTGAGTGTGTCCTTATGTTCTGCATTTGTGTAGCTGTGCATAGGTTGGACCATTTGATTGTTACACCATTTGTTTGTTGGACCGTTTGATTGTTGCACCATTTGTTTGTTCGACTGTTTGATTGTTGCACCATTTGTTTGTTGTGTCATTTGATTGTTGGACCGTTTATTAGTTAGACCATTTGTGTGTTGCAGCATTTGATTCTTGCACCATGTGATTGTTGGACCATTTGATTGATGGACTATTGTTGGACCGTTTATTAGTTAGACCATTTGTGTATTGCAGCATTTGGTTGTTGGAGCATTTGTTTGTTGGACCGTTTGATTGTTGGAGCATTTGACTGTTGGAGCATGTGATTGTTGGGCCATTTGCTTGTTGAACCATTTGTTTGTTGCAGCATTTGTTTGTTGGACCAATTGAGTGTTGGACCATTTGATTGTTGGACCATTTGATTGATGGACTATTGTTGGACCGTTTATTAGTTAGACCATTTGTGTATTGCAGCATTTGGTTGTTGGAGCATTTGTTTGTTGGACCGTTTGATTGTTGCACCATTTGTTTGTTGTGCCATTTGTTTGTTGGAGCATTTGACTGTTGGAGCATGTGATTGTTGGGCCATTTGCTTGTTGAACCATTTGTTTGTTGCAGCATTTGTTTGTTGGACCAATTGAGTGTTGGACCATTTGATTATTGCAGCATTTGATTGTTGCACCATTTGTTTGTTGGACCATTTGATTGTTGGACTATTTGATTGTTGGACCATTTGATTGCTGGGCTATTTGATTTCTGC